>CM029562.1:19770827-19913297 GCA_017309665.1 Coelopa frigida
TCGTATTCAAAACGATTTTATCCTTTTTGTGTCGATTGTCTAATCTATGAATAAGAGTAAGTTAGGAATATTATAGGGGCCCATGTTTCTACAAAACGACGTAGTTCTGGTGTTTGCAGCATTGTGCCATTGCTAATATCTTGGAAGTGCGCATTAAAGCTCTGCAATTTATGGAAGAATAATTGAATCGATAATTTTTTGTGTGCCATAAAATCATAAGTGCCTTTAGTTGCTTTTCCGATTTTAGATGTTCATTTCAATGGGGACAAAATCTGATTCAACAAAAGACTTGGGAGGGTTGAAATTTCCAACAATATAAAGTCCAGAAGTACTTGCTGCGCTACTATAAGCAACATATAGTGCCGCGCGACTGATTCCACTTGGAAGATGAACAGCCATTTAGAGATATGTAGCTCCCTGACTTTTGTAGATTGTGATCCCTTCAGCAGGTACAATTGGAAATTGTATTCTCTCAATCGTCACCTGCTCATTACGTTTATATTGAAAGGATATAATCAATTTTTTATGGGCGTCCATTGAGGTTTATTTGGATGTGGTATCTTTCTTCTTGCATTCACTCACACCTTTCATCAGCCAATAACATCCATAAAGTAGTTGGATTTCTTGTAGATCTACGATTTTGTATGTAAGGTGCTCGTGTTCTATAAGAGATCTTTTCCTTTTGATTCTTGGGAACTCTAGTAGCAATATTAAATCTAATAACTGTCTATATGGTTTACCAAGTCCAATATTGAGCTGTAGCTTTTGAGCTGAGCTGTAGCTTGTCAATTTTTAGCATGTAAACTCGTATCGGTGGTACATGATCAGACGCAACAATTCATCTCTATATATACCATAGTTCATCATATATACCATATTAAATATTTGTGTTATATGGGAGGGCGATGTTATCCATTTTGACTTGTAAACTCGTATCAGTGGAACATGACTACACACAAAATTTTATCTCGCTATATACCATAGCTCACCAGATATCCCATATAAACCTTTTGCTTTATATGGGAGGTGGGCGTGTCCGATGGGGATGTTTTCCATTTTTGCCTTTTAAACTCGTATCAGTGGAACATGATCACTCACAAAATTTCATCTCGATATATACCATAGTTCACCAGATATCCCATATAAACCTTTTGATTTATATGAGAGGTGGGCGTGTCTGTTGACCGATTACGCCCATTTTTACATACAAGTAGCTTATTAATATAGAAATACTTTTAAACTCGTATCAGTGGAACATGATCACTCACAAAATTTCATCTCGATATATACCATAGTTCACCAGATATCCCATATAAACCTTTTGATTTATATGGGAGGTGGGCGTGTCCGTTGACCGATTACGCCAATTTTTACATACAAGTAGCTTATTAATTAGAAATACTAAATCCTAAATTTCAAGTCAGTATCTCCTACCATTTCTGCACAAAATCTATTTCTACAGACGGACATAGCTAAATCGATTCAGGAAGTGACGCTGATCAAAATATATATACTTTTCCATACCTACGACCTCTCCTTTAATGCGTTACAAACGGAAGGACAAAATGAATATACCCTTACCCACAGGGTGTAGGGTATAATGATCAACGCATGCTGCCTCGTTTAGAAATTCCCATTTTGTTCGTCGGGCAAAATACGAACACTCGAGCATCTTCCGACACTTCGTACGAACATGTGCACGAAGCAGTTGTTGTATTGCTTGGTGTTTAAATTTTTTGATGGCCCTTCACCAGGGTTCGGGTCTACTGCGATCGTAGTAGGTCTGATATGTTTGGGAAAATTTTGAATTCTACTGCCAATTTCTGGAATTCATTTTGCAAATAAATTGTTTTATGTTGTACTTATACGTTTTAGATTTTTGGAGTTCTCCCAACCAACCAAATTCTCTTTTCTCCGAATTGAACCCATTGCTTCTCATGTGATTGCAATTATAGCCTGTTCCAAAACAGAAGAACAATTTCTAGCTTCATTTTTCGATGCGCAGTGAGAAATTTTTTCCACAGCTTAAATTTTTTTTGGAGCGTAATAAGGGTTCACTTTTGAAAAATGTTTGTAATCTACTCCGCCACTACGCTTGAATTATAATCTACTACGATTTTTTAAAAATAATTCTTAGTGCAATTTCTTCATGTGATGGTCTATTTCATAGAAATTGCGTATTCTAACTTTAAAATTTTTTGCTCATCAAATAGTATTTTCAAATCTACTTCGGAAATTTGTCGCCTACTACGATTTTTGCCGCTGTTTCTCTAGGTCCGGTAATATTTTACTATTTTTGTACTGTTTGCAGAATTTTGTTTTTTGTTAACAAATTCAAAAACTTATATCATTTTGAAGCGAGTGAAGTAGAAAAATTTTGAAGTGTATCTCCGGCTGATATTTTATTTTCTCACCTCAATTATTTTCAAACTTTGATTGGTTGATTTTGAATAATAAAATTCAATATTTCTGCAGCGCAGTTGCGATGAACAACAAAACGTAGTAATATACATTCAATTTATTTAATTTTTTTTTTCTCAATTTTATTGTAATTTTGACCAATCAAAATTAAGAACATTCTCAAAATGTTTTCCTTACTCTCAAACCTGCGCGAAAATGTTCTTCTGTTTTGGAACAGGCTATATGTTCAGATTTTCTAAATTTTGTTTGAGCACTTGAAAAGCGAATGGAGAAACGTACAACAAAAATTATAGCCCCAAGCCTCCTACCCTACTACCCACACTTTTTAAAAACTAGCACACAGTTATCCCAACGAATTCTGGATTTCATTGGCAAATAGTTGACCACAAAAAATGATAGGTTTTAGTGCTGTTACGCCAACAAATTTGATTTTTTTTTTCTAAACTTTTTTTTTTAATATTGTTGAAATGCGAAAATTTAAGTACAAAGTAGCATTCGATTTTTCTTGCTAATTCGCTAGTTTCATGTTTCTGAAACCAAAAAAGATAAATGTTAAAACGTTGTTAAAGGTTTAAATCCCAACATATGGGTTTTTTTTTTAATTTAAAACATTTATCTTTTTTGGTATAATCAAACAAATATACTGAAATCGCAAAAATAAAATGAATTAACAAATTGTTCAATTAATTCGTACTCAAACTTTGATTTGTTATAAATATTACAGATATCAAATCTTAATTATTTTTTCGATATCTATATAATCTATATCATGTTAGTGATGCTAAAACTCGAGAACGGCTAAACCGTTTTAAATTTTGGTGAAATTTCGAAATCTTCTACGATTTTCGTGGATTGTTTTTGATTTTGTGCATAAATTAAAATTTTCTTATTAGAAATGCAAAATGTCATTTGTAATGAATTTTTAATGTATGCAGAATGTTTTTGAAATAGCTTTTCTATGCTTTGCCAACCCTACTACGATTTTTACAAAATTAAATTTACGACGTCACTCCGTTCAAACTCTGATTTGCTTCGATTTTTTGAAATCGTTCTGTATACAACAGTTTCTGTTTTTGGCTCATAAATACAATTCCAATTTTTTTGAAAATTTTAATGAAATCCATAAAATTGCAATTAAAAGTACAAATAAGTTTTAGAGAAACCTAAAACGTACTCAGCAGTACGAAAAGTATTTTGATTTAAAGTACAAGTGTCAAATTTGACGTCGATGACAACGCACGTGCGAAGTCAAAGAAAATTTAACACGTGTTAATTCTAAAAATTTATTGTGCTTAATTGTGAATAAAACAATATAGAAAGCCAAAATTATAAAAAACTTAAAAAAAACACTTTCTAGTGAGAATTGTAAAAAAAAAAATAATAAAAAATCCAAAAACACTTAAAAATGGATGACGATGTGAGTGACGACGGTGATGAACGCCTCTTGACCTGGCAAAGTGTTCCCAGCAAACAATCGCATAAACGTCATGCGGAAAATTCACCAAAAGCCATAAGGAATAAAAAACCATTTGTGGCCGATAAACCAACAACATCCCGTAATGCAACGTCTGCAAATAAGTTTGCAGCTTTAGAAGTAGACGAAGAAGAACCATCTACAGAAGTTATGAGTGCAGCTGGAGCTCCTAAGCCTCCTCCTATATTTATTCCTAGTGTTAAAGATATTTGTGCTATGATAAGTAATATTTGTACTATTATACCTAAAAATGAATTTACTTATAAATCACTTAAGGATGATCAAGTTAGGTTAATGGTAAAAACTGTTGATTCATATAGAAAAATTATTAAATACTTTGATACAAGCAAGGTAATTTTCCACACCTATCAACTAAAACAAGAGAGAGCATATAGAGTAGTTATTAAGGGTTTACATCACTCAACACCAATTGATGACATTAAAGATGATCTGCTGTCAAATGGTCACGAAGCTAGAAATGTTACCAACATCAAAAGCCGCGTGACGAAAAATCCCTTATCTATGTTTTTTGTCGATCTAACTCCAAATACAAATAATAAAGCAGTTTATGATATTGTACATATTAATAACTGCATAGTTAAAATTGAGCCACCACTCAAAACCCATGAATTAATTCAATGCTATCGATGTCAACAATTTTGGTCACACTAAATCCTATTGTAGTAAACCATATAGATGTGTTAAATGTGGACTTGATCACCCCACAGCTGAATGTAGGAAAGATATTAATTCACCACCGCGGTGTGTTCATTGTCTACAAAATCATACTGCGAATTATAAGGGATGTAAAGTCTACCAAGAGATTCTCCAAAAGAAATCGTCTAATATGATAAACAACAAAAAATTGGAAAATCATCGTAATACTCAATTCTCTTCTGTCCAGCAAGAATACATTAACGACACTAGTGGTAATAAAGAAAATATCAACAATAACTTTAATAATATGTCTTTTGCGCAAGTGGTAAAAAATCAAAATAATAATGACATTATGAATAGGATTGAAGTAGCACTAAATAAGCAAATTGAATTAACCAATTCATTAATGAATATGATGTCAATACTTATTAATAAATTATGCAAATAGATCTTAGAATCGCAGCATGGAATGCCAATGGGCTTTCCCGTCATGCCCAAGAAATAGAAATGTTCTTGCATTTACATTTTATTGACATATTATTGATATCTGAATCTCATTTTACCTCTCGATCTCATTTAAAAATCAGAGGCTTTGATGTTATTTCTGCTAATCACCCAGATGATAAAGCGCATGCTGGTGCAGCTATAATAATAAAATCTACTTTAAAATTTGAAGTCATAGACGCTGTTTGTAAAACTTATCTTCAAGCTGCGGGAGTTAAAATCAAGTGTAACAATTTCGATATTTCAATTGTTGCTATTTATTGCCCTCCAAGATATAACATAAGCTGTTCACAATATGAAGCATTCTTTAAAAATCTTGGTGCTAAATTTATAGTTGGTGGAGATTATAACTCAAAACATCCTTGGTGGGGTTCAAGACTAGCTAATCCTAAGGGAAAAGAACTATTCAAATGCATATCAAACAATCATTACTCTACATTATCGACTGGTAGGCCCACATACTGGCCCAGTGACCCTAGAAAAATACCTGATTTGCTTGACTTCTTTGTTTACCATGGGATCGCGAACCACCTCCTAGATATCATAGATAATGATGATTTAAGTTCAGACCATTCAGCCATCATCATGAATTTTAATACGACGTTGAACACTTTAAACTGTAATTCCAACAAACTCTTTTCCTCAAAAACTGATATTAAATCCTTTCAATACTGGATAGATAAAAACATTAATCTTAATATAGCGTTAAAGTGTGGTAGCGAACTTGACAATGCAGTTGAAAACTTCACGAGTTTAATTCATGAAGCAGCCTTTTTATCAACACCAATCAATGAACCTATTCAAAATAATAACACTGTTATCATATCTAGTGAAATAAGAGAATTAATCAGAAATAAGAGGCGATTAAGAAGAATTTGGAAAATAAGCAGAAATCCGAGAGATAAAAGTAACCTTAATTTTGCATCAAATCAACTGAAACGACGACTTCATGAAATTAAAAATGATTCTCTAGGAAATTATTTGAAAAATCTGAACTGTTGCAATAACGATGAGTACAAACTTTGGAGAGCTACTAAATATTTAAAACGTCCTAGAAAACGTAACGTTCCAATAAAAGACGCTAGCGGAACTTGGTGCAGATCAAGCTTGTCTAAAGTTAAGGCTTTTGCTGAACACTTAGAACAAAGTTTTCAACCATTTGATATAAATAACACTACCACCGATATTGTGAACTTTTTAGACATTCCCTGTCAAATGGATTTGCCATTGAAACATATTTCCCCTAATGAAGTTCGTTCTGAAATAAAGATGTTGAATAACACCAAAACTCCTGGATTTGACAAGTTGGATGCCTACGCTTTATATAATACTATATTAAGACTTTGTCAATTTCCAAGTCAGTGGAAGTGTGCTGAAATAATTATGATTCTCAAGCCTAACAAACCAGAGAACGTTGTCTCGTCCTATAGACCGATAAGTTTATTAGTAACATTCTCGAAAGTATTTGAAAGAATATTTTTAAGAAGAATGTTACCTATTCTTGAAAAACAGCATATTATACCTGAATATCAATTTGGATTTCGAAGTAATCACGGCACACCTGAACAATGCCATCGTATCGTAAATGTCATTATTGATTCTCTGGAAACCAAAAAATATTGCTCTGGTGTGTTTTTGGATGTTCAGCAAGCTTTTGATCGAGTCTGGCATAGTGGTCTATTATTTAAGCTAAAAAAACTCCTTCCTGCTCCAGTTTACTTAGTATTAAAATCGTACTTAGAAAATCGTTGTTTTTATGTTAAAATCAATGATGAAACATCTGATATTAAGCAAATAAGAGCAGGTGTGCCACAAGGCAGTGTCTTAGGACCGGTTCTGTTTACGATCTTTACTTCAGACATGCCTATAACAGATTTGGTAACTACAGCTACATATGCTGATGACACTGCTGTACTTGCTTCAAATGAATCTGCAACTGTGGCTTCTAGTCTAGTTCAATCTGCACTCAACAAAATTCAGTTATGGTTAACAACGTGGAATATTAAAATAAATACTTCAAATCGGCTCATGTAACTTTCGCTTTAAAAAAAGGAAACTGCCCTGCAGTTTTTGTAAATAACTCTGAAATTCCAAATTGTGACAGCATTAAATATACTAGGACTGCATCTCGATAGGAGGCTAACGTAGAAAAATCATATTAAAGCTAAACGTCTCCAGCTTAATTTGAAATCCAAATGAATGTACTGGTTACTGAATCCAAAATCTGAATAATTAAGTCTTAACAATAAATTACTGCTCTATTAAACCATACTGAAACCTGTATGGACATATGGACTTCAATAATGGGGTTACCAGCAAGTAATTCAAATATTGAAATTTTACAACGTTTTCAATCCAAAAATATTAAGGCAAATTACTAATGCACCTTGGTTTGTCACATACATTCAAATCCATAAAAATCTCAATGTCTCTTTTGTTTAAAAAAGAAATAAATAACTTTCAGCGCAAGATACCTTACTAGACTTAGTAATCACACCAATACTCTAGCTATAAGACTTCTTGATGATACTAATGAAATTAAAAAGACTTAAAAGATACATACACTAGATTTACCATTTAGATAATAAGTATGTACATATAGCTATTTTAAGTTTGTTATTATTTATATTTAAGTTGTTGTTAATGTTCATTTTAAATATGTTCATTGTATTTTTGGGACTTAATGAGTTCAAAATAACTCTGTTAAATTTATGTAATCAAATTGCTTATTATTATTTCAATAGATTGCAAATAAAAGAATATTTACAAAAAAAAAAAAAAAAAAATTTAAAGTACAGATGATGTTTGTTGTTTCGCTCTTCAGTATAACTTTTGCCACATTTACTACGTAAACTACTTTTCATAAGGTCCGAACCTTCCTGAAATACCGTGCATTTGTTTTGAATTAAAATTTTTCAAAACCCAAAAAATGATCAGCTCACCGCCTACCCTACTGCCCTACACCTACCAAATTTCAAAAGCTAGCACGGTTTCCAAACTGTGCTATTCTTATCGAATTTTGTTTTACATTCTCATGCTGGTGGCCGATTGCAAGGGTTGGTAAAAAAAATCATATTTGTCCGCCCCCTCATATGAACAGGTTATGCCGCGCCCATAAAAACATTCAAAAATGGTTTTAGTATAAAATTATATTCGATTCGATTTTGTTACGAATTGCAAAAAAAAAAAAAAAATAACATTTTAGTTGTGGTTTATTGATGGGAAATGGCGGACCACAGAAAATTATGGATCAAAAGTTCAAATATGGATAAAATGTACACTAGGGTGGTTTTCGCTTCCATACCAAATAAAAGCTGTAAAAGTCCACCCCTCATACCTTGAGATAATTTCAGGACACCAAAAGTATACGCCTCTGTCACGCCACTAAAAGCCGCCAAAATCGTTTTTTAAAGGTATAACTCATCTCATTTTCTAAATTTCGCCCACAAATAAAGAACTTACAACGTTTTCAACTTTGTAGAATTCGATTTTCATGCTATAGTTTGTTACCGAAAGCAAAATAGTGGAAAATATTTGGAATAAAAAAAAATAAAATAAAAAGAATAATAAAATATTAGTTGGATGGAGATTTGAACCTGCGTCCCTGAGCTAAACAACCCAAATGGGATATGATTTGTATTAAAATTTAGATGCGTTATAACATCTTTATTTATTGGTGAAATTTAGAAAATCTATATATATAAAATGAGTTTCCATTTATGTTAGGGACGCTAAAACTCCAGAACGGCTAAACCGATTTTCTTCTCAAAAAAGCTTCGTCTTAGTTTCTTTAAGACATCGTTTATAATTCCCATTTGGTTCGTGAGAATGTCTACTGAATAGGGGTTAAGGCAGTCGGACAAAATACGAACACTCGAGCAAAGATTAAAAGATTGGAAACTCTTGACAGATGTCCAAGCATCGGCTCTTTTTTATGAGATTTCGTTCACACGTATTGTGTCCATGAGTACACCTAAATAATGTAAATTTTTTAAGGCTACCATATCTTGTAATTAAGAATGGGGATATTTTATTCAGTTATTGAATTTTTTTTTTTCATTTTTGGATGGTTTATTCTATAAACGTAAAATTATATATATTTCCAATTATATTGTTAATATCAAAAATCTATCATTAAAATTAATATTTTGATTTGCAAATTCAATAGCAACAGACGAATTATTTCAAAAATGTATAAAAACTGCAAATATAATAGTTTAAGAGTATTAAATTCACAAAACATAACTATACATTTAGTTTTTTTCACATGTTTTCTTATAAAAAATTCCCATAACAAATGAGAATTCAGAGATAGAGAAATTCAATTTCCTTATAGTGGCATCACAAAAACAATGCGTGGTGAAAAAAATCACAGCTTTTTGAAGTAAATTATTTTATTTACTGAAATGAACTTTCTCGAAAAATACCAACTTTTAAATTAATTTTTTGGGGCTAAAAGACCATATTTAGCAAAAGTTAAAATTTAAATTGATACGAAAATGTCCTTTAGGGAAAACAAGGAATATATTGCAGTAAACTTCCTTATTACTAATATTTCAAATTCAAGCTTCTTATGAATATGTAGAAGAAGAACAAGAGTCAAAACAAAAATGACAGTTGTCGGCAAGGGGTCTACTTGAGGTGAATATAGGGTCTACTAGAGTTGAATATAGGGTCTACTAGGGTTGAGTTTCTGTTTTGTCTGCCGTGAATTGTTGGTATGTCACACACACCATCAGACAATTTCACGACCACTTTGATGCAAAATTTCGAGTTTCCAATCTTTGCATTCGAGCATCTTCCGACACTTCGCACGAACATGTGCACGAAGCAGTTGTTGTATTGCTTGGTGTTTAAATTTTTTGATGGCACTTCACCTGGGTTCGGGTCTACTGCGATCGTAGTAGGTCTGATATGTTTGGTAAAATTTTGAATTCTACTACACACAAAATTTTATCTCGATATATACCACTGCTCACCAGATATCCCATATAATCCTTTTGCTTTATATGGGAGGTGGGCGTGTCCGATGGGGATGTTTTCCATTTTTGCCTTTTAAACTCGTATCAGAGGAACATGATCACTCACAAAATTTCATCTCGATATATACCATTGCTCACCAGATATCCCATATAAACCTTTTGCTTTATATGGGAGGTGGGCGTGTCCGATGGGGATGTTTTCCATTTTTGCCTTTTAAACTCGTATCAGTGGAACATGATCACTCACAAAATTTCATCTCGATATATACCATTGCTCACCAGATATCCCATATAAACCTTTTGCTTTATATGGGAGGTGGGCGTGTCCGATGGGGATGTTTTCCATTTTTGCCTTTTAAACTCGTATCAGAGGAACATGATCACTCACAAAATTTCATCTCGATATATACCATTGCTCACCAGATATCCCATATAAACCTTTTGCTTTATATGGGAGGTGGGCGTGTCCGTTGACCGATTACGCCCATTTTTACATTACAAGCTTATTAATATAGAAATACTAAATCCTAAATTTCAAGTCAGTATCTCCTACCGTTTCTGCACAAAATCTATTTCTACAGACAGACAGACAGACGGACATAGCAAAATCGATTCAGGAGGTGACGCTGATCAAGAATATATATACTTTTCCATACCTACGACCTCTCCTTTAATGCGTTACAAACGGAAGGACAAAATGAATATACCCTTACCCACAGGGTGTAGGGTATAATGATCAACGCATGCTTGCTGACAGTGCTCGTTGGTTATCGTGAAACATCGTTTAGGGGTTCGGGTCTACTGCGATCGTAGTAGGTCTGATATGTTTGGTAAAATTTTGAAATTCATTAGATTTTGCAAATAAATTGTTTTATGTTGTACTTATACGTTTTAGATTTTTGGAGTTCTCCCAACCAACCAAATTCTCTTTTCTCCGAATTGAACCCATTGCTTCTCATGTGATTGCAATTATAGCCTGTTCCAAAACAGAAGAACAATTTCTAGCTTCATTTTTCGATGCGCAGTGAGAAATTTTTTCCACAGCTTACATTTTTTTTGGAGCGTAATAAGGGTGGGACTATACTACGATCGTAGTAGATCTGCTTCACTTTTGAACTTGAATTATAATCTACTACGATTTTTTAAAAATAATTCTTAGTGCAATTTCTTCATGTGATGGTCTATTTCATAGAAATTGCGTAATCTAACTTTAAAATTTTTTGCTCATCAAATAGTATTTTCAAATCTACTTCGGAAATTTGTCACCTACTACGGTTTTTGTCGCTTTTTACTACGTTTTCTGTTTCTCTAGGTCCGGTAATATTTTACTATTTTTGTACTGTTTGCAGAACTTTATGTTTTTTCTGTTAACAAATTCAAAAACTTATATCATTTTGAAGCGAGTGAAGTAGAAAAATTTTGAAGTGTATCTCCGGCTGATATTTTATTTTCTCACCTCAATTATTTTCAAACTTTGATTGGTTGATTTTGAAAAATAAAATTCAATATTTCTGAAGCGCAGTTGCGATGAACAACAAAACGTAGTAATATACATTCAATTTATTTAATTTTTTTTTCTCAATTTTATTGTAATTTTTGACCATTCAAAATTAAGAACATTCTCAAAATTTTTTTCTTACTCTCAAACCTGCGCGAAAATGTTCTTCTGTTTTGGAACAGGCTATATGTTTAGATTTTCTAAATTTTGTTTGAGCACTTGAAAAGCGAATGGAGAAACGTACAACAAAAATTATAGCCCCAAGCCTCCTACCCTACTTCCCACACATTTTACAGTGGAAACAATAACAGTGGATTTCTATCAATAATTAGTGAAAATGCATCATTACACTTCAATGCTATTAACTCCATCGTGCGATTTTCACAACTGTGGTCTCTTTCAAAGAGAAATTATATATTTGAAGATATATTCGTATTCCAAACACGATTTTATCCTTTTATGTGTCGATTGTCTAATCTATGAATAAGAGTAAGTTAGGAATATTATAGGGGCCCATGTTTCTACAAAACGACGTAGTTCTGGTGTTTGCAGCATTGTGCCATTGCTAATATCTTGGAAGTGCGCATTAAAGCTCTGCAATTTATGGAAGAATAATTGAATCGATAATTTTTTGTGTGCCATAAAATCATAAGTGCCTTTAGTTGCTTTTCCGATTTTAGATGTTCATTTCAATGGGGACAAAATCTGATTCAACAAAAGACTTGGGAGGGTTGAAATTTCCAACAATATAAAGTCCAGAAGTACTTGCTGCGCTACTATAAGCAACATATAGTGCCGCGCGACTGATTCCACTTGGAAGATGAACAGCCATTTAGAGATATGTAGCTCCCTGACTTTTGTAGATTGTGATCCCTTCAGCAGGTACAATTGGAAATTGTATTCTCTCAATCGTCACCTGCTCATTACGTTTATATTGAAAGGATATAATCAATTTTTTATGGGCGTCCATTGAGGTTTATTTGGATGTGGTATCTTTCTTCTTGCATTCACTCACACCTTTCATCAGCCAATAACATCCATAAAGTAGTTGGATTTCTTGTAGATCTACGATTTTGTATGTAAGGTGCTCGTGTTCTATAAGAGATCTTTTCCTTTTGATTCTTGGGAACTCTAGTAGCAATATTAAATCTAATAACTGTCTATATGGTTTACCAAGTCCAATATTGAGCTGTAGCTTTTGAGCTGAGCTGTAGCTTGTCAATTTTTAGCATGTAAACTCGTATCGGTGGTACATGATCAGACCCAACAATTCATCTCTATATATACCATAGTTCATCATATATACCATATTAAATATTTGTGTTATATGGGAGGGCGATGTTATCCATTTTTGACTTGTAAACTCGTATCAGTGGAACATGACTACACACAAAATTTTATCTCGCTATATACCATAGCTCACCAGATATCCCATATAAACCTTTTGCTTTATATGGGAGGTGGGCGTGTCCGATGGGGATGTTTTCCATTTTTGCCTTTTAAACTCGTATCAGTGGAACATGATCACTCACAAAATTTCATCTCGATATATACCATAGTTCACCAGATATCCCATATAAACCTTTTGATTTATATGAGAGGTGGGCGTGTCTGTTGACCGATTACGCCCATTTTTACATACAAGTAGCTTATTAATATAGAAATACTTTTAAACTCGTATCAGTGGAACATGATCACTCACAAAATTTCATCTCGATATATACCATAGTTCACCAGATATCCCATATAAACCTTTTGATTTATATGGGAGGTGGGCGTGTCCGTTGACCGATTACGCCAATTTTTACATACAAGTAGCTTATTAATTAGAAATACTAAATCCTAAATTTCAAGTCAGTATCTCCTACCATTTCTGCACAAAATCTATTTCTACAGACGGACATAGCTAAATCGATTCAGGAAGTGACGCTGATCAAAAATATATATACTTTTCCATACCTACGACCTCTCCTTTAATGCGTTACAAACGGAAGGACAAAATGAATATACCCTTACCCACAGGGTGTAGGGTATAATGATCAACGCATGCTTGCTGACAGCGCTCGTTGGTTGTCGTGAAACATCGTTTAGAATTCCCATTTTGTTCGTCGGGCAAAATACGAACACTCGAGCATCTTCCGACACTTCGTACGAACATGTGCACGAAGCAGTTGTTGTATTGCTTGGTGTTTAAATTTTTTGATGGCCCTTCACCAGGGTTCGGGTCTACTGCGATCGTAGTAGGTCTGATATGTTTGGGAAAATTTTGAATTCTACTGCCAATTTCTGGAATTCATTTTGCAAATAAATTGTTTTATGTTGTACTTATACGTTTTAGATTTTTGGAGTTCTCCCAACCAACCAAATTCTCTTTTCTCCGAATTGAACCCATTGCTTCTCATGTGATTGCAATATAGCCTGTTCCAAAACAGAAGAACAATTTCTAGCTTCATTTTTCGATGCGCAGTGAGAAATTTTTTCCACAGCTTAAATTTTTTTTGGAGCGTAATAAGGGTTCACTTTTGAAAAATGTTTGTAATCTACTCCGCCACTACGCTTGAATTATAATCTACTACGATTTTTTAAAAATAATTCTTAGTGCAATTTCTTCATGTGATGGTCTATTTCATAGAAATTGCGTATTCTAACTTTAAAATTTTTTGCTCATCAAATAGTATTTTCAAATCTACTTCGGAAATTTGTCGCCTACTACGATTTTTGCCGCTGTTTCTCTAGGTCCGGTAATATTTTACTATTTTTGTACTGTTTGCAGAACTTTATGTTTTTTCTGTTAACAAATTCAAAAACTTATATCATTTTGAAGCGAGTGAAGTAGAAAAATTTTGAAGTGTATCTCCGGCTGATATTTTATTTTCTCACCTCAATTATTTTCAAACTTTGATTGGTTGATTTTGAATAATAAAATTCAATATTTCTGCAGCGCAGTTGCGATGAACAACAAAACGTAGTAATATACATTCAATTTATTTAATTTTTTTTTTCTCAATTTTATTGTAATTTTGACCAATCAAAATTAAGAACATTCTCAAAATGTTTTCCTTACTCTCAAACCTGCGCGCAAAATGTTCTTCTGTTTTGGAACAGGCTATATGTTCAGATTTTCTAATTTTGTTTGAGCACTTGAAAAGCGAATGGAGAAACGTACAACAAAAATTATAGCCCCAAGCCTCCTACCCTACTACCCACACTTTTTAAAAACTAGCACACAGTTATCCCAACGAATTCTGGATTTCATTGGCAAATAGTTGACCACAAAAATGATAGGTTTTAGTGCTGTTACGCCAACAAATTTGATTTTTTTTTCTAAACTTTTTTTTTTAATATTGTTGAAATGCGAAAATTTAAGTACAAAGTAGCATTCGATTTTTTCCTTGCTAATTCGCTAGTTTCATTGTTTCTGAAACCAAAAAGATAAATGTTTAAACGTTGTTAAAGGTTTAAATCCCAACATATGGGTTTTTTTTTTAATTTTAAAACATTTATCTTTTTTGGTATAATCAAACAATATACTGAAATCGCAAAAATAAAAATGAATCATACAAATTGTTCAATTAATTCGTACTCAAACTTTGATTTGTTATAAATATTACAGATATCAAATCTTAATTATTTTTTCGATATCTATATAATATCTATATCATGTTAGTAATGCTAAAACTCGAGAACGGCTAAACCGTTTTAAATTTTGGTGAAATTTCGAAATCTTCTACGATTTTCGTGGATTGTTTTTGATTTTGTGCATAAATTAAAATTTTCTTATTAGAAATGCAAAATGTCATTTGTAATGAATTTTTAATGTATGCAGAATGTTTTTGAAATAGCTTTTCTATGCTTTGCCAACCCTACTACGATTTTTACAAAATTCTGAAATTTACGACGTCACTCCGTTCAAACTCTGATTTGCTTCGATTTTTTGAAATCGTTCTGTATACAACAGTTTCTGTTTTTGGCTCATAAATACAATTCCAATTTTTTTGAAAATTTTAATGAAATCCATAAAATTGCAATTAAAAGTACAAATAAGTTTTAGAGAAACCTAAAACGTACTCAGCAGTACGAAAAGTATTTTGATTTAAAGTACAAGTGTCAAATTTGACGTCGATGACAACGCACGTGCGAAGTCAAAGAAAATTTAACACGTGTTAATTCTAAAAATTTATTGTGCTTAATTGTGAATAAAACAATATAGAAAGCCAAAATTATAAAAAACTTAAAAAAAACACTTTCTAGTGAGAATTGTAAAAAAAAAAAATAATAAAAAATCCAAAAACACTTAAAAATGGATGACGATGTGAGTGACGACGGTGATGAACGCCTCTTGACCTGGCAAAGTGTTCCCAGCAAACAATCGCATAAACGTCATGCGGAAAATTCACCAAAAGCCATAAGGAATAAAAAACCATTTGTGGCCGATAAACCAACAACATCTCGTAATGCAACGTCTGCAAATAAGTTTGCAGCTTTAGAAGTAGACGAAGAAGAACCATCTACAGAAGTTATGAGTGCAGCTGGAGCTCCTAAGCCTCCTCCTATATTTATTCCTAGTGTTAAAGATATTTGTGCTATGATAAGTAATATTTGTACTATTATACCTAAAAATGAATTTACTTATAAATCACTTAAGGATGATCAAGTTAGGTTAATGGTAAAAACAGTTGATTCATATAGAAAAATTATTAAATACTTTGATACAAGCAAGCTAATTTTCCACACCTATCAACTAAAACAAGAGAGAACATATAGAGTAGTTATTAAGGGTTTACATCACTCAACACCAATTGATGACATTAAAGCTGATCTGCTGTCAAATGGTCACGAAGCTAGAAATTTTACCAACATCAAAAGCCGCGTGACGAAAAATCCCTTATCTATGTTTTTTGTCGATCTAACTCCAAATGCAAATAATAAAGCAGTTTATGATATTGTACATATTAATAACTGCATAGTTAAAATTGAGCCACCACTCAAAACCCATGAATTAATTCAATGCTATCGATGTCAACAATTTGGTCACACTAAATCCTATTGTAGTAAACCATATAGATGTGTTAAATGTGGACTTGATCACCCCACAGCTGAATGTAGGAAAGATATTAATTCACCACCGCGGTGTGTTCATTGTCTACAAAATCATACTGCGAATTATAAGGGATGTAAAGTCTACCAAGAGATTCTCCAAAAGAAATCGTCTAATATGATAAACAACAAAAAATTGGAAAATCATCGTAATACACAATTCTCTTCTGTCCAGCAAGAATACATTAACGCAGACACTAGTGGTAATAAAGAAAATATCAACAATAACTTTAATAATATGTCTTTTGCGCAAGTGGTAAAAAATCAAAATAATAATGACATTATGAATAGGATTGAAGTAGCACTAAATAAGCAAATTGAATTAACCAATTCATTAATGAATATGATGTCAATACTTATTAATAAATTATGCAAATAGATCTTAGAATCGCAGCATGGAATGCCAATGGGCTTTCCCGTCATGCCCAAGAAATAGAAATGTTCTTGCATTTACATTTTATTGACATATTATTGATATCTGAATCTCATTTTACCTCTCGATCTCATTTAAAAATCAGAGGCTTTGATGTTATTTCTGCTAATCACCCAGATGATAAAGCGCATGCTGGTGCAGCTATAATAATAAAATCTACTTTAAAATTTGAAGTCATAGACGCTGTTTGTAAAACTTATCTTCAAGCTGCGGGAGTTAAAATCAAGTGTAACAATTTCGATATTTCAATTGTTGCTATTTATTGCCCTCCAAGATATAACATAAGCTGTTCACAATATGAAGCATTCTTTAAAAATCTTGGTGCTAAATTTATAGTTGGTGGAGATTATAACTCAAAACATCCTTGGTGCGGTTCAAGACTAGCTAATCCTAAGGGAAAAGAACTATTCAAATGCATATCAAACAATCATTACTCTACATTATCGACTGGTAGGCCCACATACTGGCCCAGTGACCCTAGAAAAATACCTGATTTGCTTGACTTCTTTGTTTACCATGGGATCGCGAACCACCTCCTAGATATCATAGATAATGATGATTTAAGTTCAGACCATTCAGCCATCATCATGAATTTTAATACGACGTTGAACACTTTAAACTGTAATTCCAACAAACTCTTTTCCTCAAAAACTGATATTAAATCCTTTCAATACTGGATAGATAAAAACATTAATCTTAATATAGCGTTAAAGTGTGGTAGCGAACTTGACAATGCAGTTGAAAACTTCACGAGTTTAATTCATGAAGCAGCCTTTTTATCAACACCAATCAATGAACCTATTCAAAATAATAACACTGTTATCATATCTAGTGAAATAAGAGAATTAATCAGAAATAAGAGACGATTAAGAAGAATTTGGAAAATAAGCAGAAATCCGAGAGACAAAAGTAACCTTAATTTTGCATCAAATCAACTGAAACGAAGACTTCATGAAATTAAAAATGATTCTCTAGGAAATTATTTGAAAAATCTGAACTGTTGCAATAACGATGAGTACAAACTTTGGAGAGCTACTAAATATTTAAAACGTCCTAGAAAACGTAACGTTCCAATAAAAGACGCTAGCGGAACTTGGTGCAGATCAAGCTTGTCTAAAGTTAAGGCTTTTGCTGAACACTTAGAACAAAGTTTTCAACCATTTGATATAAATAACACTACCACCGATATTGTGAACTTTTTAGACATTCCCTGTCAAATGGATTTGCCATTGAAACATATTTCCCCTAATGAAGTTCGTTCTGAAATAAAGATGTTGAATAACACCAAAACTCCTGGATTTGATAAGTTGGATGCCAAAGTACTTAAATCTTTACCAAATAAAGGTATTCTGTTACTAACGCTTATATATAATACTATATTAAGACTTTGTCAATTTCCAAGTCAGTGGAAGTGTGCTGAAATAATTATGATTCTCAAGCCTAACAAACCAGAGAACGTTGTCTCGTCCTATAGACCGATAAGTTTATTAGTAACATTCTCGAAAGTATTTGAAAGAATATTTTTAAGAAGAATGTTACCTATTCTTGAAAAACAGCATATTATACCTGAATATCAATTTGGATTTCGAAGTAATCACGGCACACCTGAACAATGCCATCGTATCGTAAATGTCATTATTGATTCTCTGGAAACCAAAAAATATTGCTCTGGTGTGTTTTTGGATGTTCAGCAAGCTTTTGATCGAGTCTGGCATAGTGGTCTATTATTTAAGCTAAAAAAACTCCTTCCTGCTCCAGTTTACTTAGTATTAAAATCGTACTTAGAAAATCGTTGTTTTTATGTTAAAATCAATGATGAAACATCTGATATTAAGCAAATAAGAGCAGGTGTGCCACAAGGCAGTGTCTTAGGACCGGTTCTGTTTACGATCTTTACTTCAGACATGCCTATAACAGATTTGGTAACTACAGCTACATATGCTGATGACACTGCTGTACTTGCTTCAAATGAATCTGCAACTGTGGCTTCTAGTCTAGTTCAATCTGCACTCAACAAAATTCAGTTATGGTTAACAACGTGGAATATTAAAATAAATACTTCAAAATCGGCTCATGTAACTTTCGCTTTAAAAAAAGGAAACTGCCCTGCAGTTTTTGTAAATAACTCTGAAATTCCAAATTGTGACAGCATTAAATATCTAGGACTGCATCTCGATAGGAGGCTAACGTAGAAAAATCATATTAAAGCTAAACGTCTCCAGCTTAATTTGAAATCCAAAAGAATGTACTGGTTACTTAATCCAAAATCTGAATTAAGTCTTAACAATAAATTACTGCTCTATAAAACCATACTGAAACCTGTATGGACATATGGAATTCAATAATGGGGTACAGCAAGTAATTCAAATATTGAAATTTTACAACGTTTTCAATCCAAAATATTAAGGCAAATTACTAATGCACCTTGGTTTGTCACATACATTCAAATCCATAAAAATCTCAATGTCTCTTTTGTTAAAAAAGAAATAAATAACTTCAGCGCAAGATACCTTACTAGACTTAGTAATCACACCAATACTCTAGCTATAAGACTTCTTGATGATACTAATGAAATTAAAAGACTTAAAAGATACATACACTAGATTTACCATTTAGATAATAAGTATGTACATATAGCTATTTTAAGTTTGTTATTATTTTATATTTAAGTTGTTGTTAATGTTCATTTAAATATGTTCATTGTATTTTTGGACTTAATGAAGTTCAAAATAACTCTGTTAAATTTATGTAATCAAATTTGCTTATTATTATTTAAATAGATTGCAAATAAAAAAATATTTACAAAAAATAAAAAAAAAAAATTTAAAGTACAGATGATGTTTGTTGTTTCGCTCTTCAGTATAAGTTTTGCCCATTTACTACGTAAACTACTTTTCATAAGGTCCGAACCTTCCTGAAATACCGTGCATTTGTTTGAATTACAAATTTTTCAAAACCCCAAAAAATGATCAGCTCACCGCCTACCCTACTGCCCTACACCTACCAAATTTCAAAAGCTAGCACGGTTTCCAAACTGTGCTATTCTATCGAATTTTGTTTTAAATTCTCATGTTGGTGGCCGATTGCAAGGGTGGGTAAAAAAAATCATATTTGTCCGCCCCTCATATGACAGGTTATGCCGCGCCCTAAAAACATTCAAAATGGTTTTAGTATAAAATTATATTCGATTCAATTTTTTTTACGAATTGCAAAAAAAAAAAATAACATTTTAGTTGTGGTTTATTGATGGGAAATGGCGGACCACAGAAAATTATGGATCAAAAGTTCAAATATGGATAAAATGTACACTAGGGTGGTTTTCGCTTCCATACCAAAATAAAAGCTGTAAAAGTCCACCCTTCATACCTTGAGATAATTTCAGGACACCAAAAGTATACGCCTCTGTCACGCACTAAAAGCCGCCAAAATCGTTTTAAAGGTATAACTCATCTCATTTTCTAAATTTCGCCCACAAATAAAGAACTTACAACGTTTTCAACTTTGTAGAATTCGATTTCTCATGCTATAGTTTGTTACCGAAAGCAAAATAGTGGAAAATATTTGGAATTAAAAAAAAATAAAATAAAAAGAATAATAAAATTTTAGTTGGATGGAGATTTGAACCTGCGTCCCTGAGCTAAACAACCCAAATGGGATATGATTTGTATTAAAATTTAGATGCGTTATAACATCTTTATTTATTGGTGAAATTTAGAAAATCTATATATATAAAAATGAGTTTCCATTTATGTTAGGGACGCTAAAACTCCAGAACGGCTAAACCGATTTTCTTCTCAAAAAAGCTTCGTCTTAGTTTCTTTAAGGTTTATGTGTAAAAATATATGGGAAAAGTTTTACGAGACATTAGAAAATTACAAAGTTTTCCAAATTTGTAGCAAAAGCGCACGTTGGTTATCGTGAAACATCGTTTATAATTCCCATTTGGTTCGTGAGAATGTCTACTGAATAGGGGTAAGGCAGTCGGACAAAATACGAACACTCGAGCAAAGATTAAAAGATTGGAAACTCTTGACAGATGTCCAAGCATCGGCTCTTTTTTATGAGATTTCGTTCACACGTATTGTGTCCATGAGTACACCTAAATAATGTAAATTTTTTAAGGCTACCATATCTTGTAATTAAGAATTAATATATTTCCAATTATATTGTTAATATTAAAAATCTATCATTAAAATTAATATTTTAATTTGCAAATTCAATAGCAACAGACGAATTATTTCAAAAATGTATAAAAACTGCAAATATAATAGTTTAAGAGTATTAAATTCACAAAACATAACTATACATTTAGTTTTTTTCACATGTTTTCTTATAAAAAATTCCCATAACAAATGAGAATTCAGAGATAGAGAAATTCAATTTCCTTATAGTGGCATCACAAAAACAATGCGTGGTGAAAAAAATCACAGCTTTTTGAAGTAAATTATTTTATTTACTGAAATGAACTTTCTCGAAAAATACCAACTTTTAAATTAATTTTTTGGGGCTAAAAGACCATATTTAGCAAAAGTTAAAATTTAAATTGATACGAAAATGTCCTTTAGGGAAAACAAGGAATATATTGCAGTAAACTTCCTTATTACTAATATTTCAAATTCAAGCTTCTTATGAATATGTAGAAGAAGAACAAGAGTCAAAACAAAAATGACAGTTGTCGGCAAGGGGTCTACTTGAGGTGAATATAGGGTCTACTAGAGTTGAATATAGGGTCTACTAGGGTTGAGTTTCTGTTTTGTCTGCCGTGAATTGTTGGTATGTCACACACACCATCAGACAATTTCACGACCACTTTGATGCAAAATTTCGAGTTTCCAATCTTATAATCTTTGCACTCGAGCATCTTCCGACACTTCGCACGAACATGTGCACGAAGCAGTTGTTGTATTGCTTGGTGTTTAAATTTTTTGATGGCCCTTCACCAGGGTTCGGGTCTACTGCGATCGTAGTAGGTCTGATATGTTTGGTAAAATTTTGAATTCTACTACACACAAAATTTTATCTCGATATATACCACTGCTCACCAGATATCCCATATAAACCTTTTGCTTTATATGGGAGGTGGGCGTGTCCGATGGGGATGTTTTCCATTTATGCCTTTTAAACTCGTATCAGAGGAACATGATCACTCACAAAATTTCATCTCGATATATACCATAGTTCACCAGATATCCCATATAAACCTTTTGATTTATATGGGAGGTGGGCGTGTCCGTTGACCGATTACGCCCATTTTTACATACAAGTAGCTTATTAATATAGAAATACTTTTAAACTCGTATCAGTATCTCCTACCGTTTCTGCACAAAATCTATTTCTACAGACAGACAGACAGATCTACTACGATTTTTTAAAAATAATTCTTAGTGCAATTTCTTCATGTGATGGTCTATTTCATAGAAATTGCGTATTCTAACTTTAAAATTTTTTGCTCATCAAATAGTATTTTCAAATCTACTTCGGAAATTTGCCGCCTACTACGATTTTTGCAGCTGTTTCTCTAGGTCCGGTAATATTTTACTATTTTTGTACTGTTTGCAGAACTTTATGTTTTTTCTGTTAACAAATTCAAAAACTTATATCATTTTGAAGCGAGTGAAGTAGAAAAATTTTGAAGTGTATCTCCGGCTGATATTTTATTTTCTCACCTCAATTATTTTCAAACTTTGATTGGTTGATTTTGAAAAATAAAATTCAATATATCTGAAGCGCAGTTGCGATGAACAACAAAACGTAGTAATATACATTCAATTTATTTAATTTTTTTTTTCTCAATTTTATTGTAATTTTTGACCAATCAAAATTAAGAACATTCTCAAAATTTTTTTCTTACTCTCAAACCTGCGCGAAAATGTTCTTCTGTTGTGGAACAGGCTATATGTTTAGATTTTCTAAATTATGTTTGAGCACTTGAAAAGCGAATGGAGAAACGTACAACAAAAATTATAGCCCCAAGCCTCCTGCCCTACTTCCCACACATTTTACAGTGGAAACAATGACAGTGGATTTCTATCAATAATTAGTGAAAATGCATCATTACACTTCAATGCTATTAACTCCATCGTGCGATTTTCACAACTGTGGTCTCTTTCAAAGAGAAATTATATATTTGAAGATATATTCGTATTCCAAACACGATTTTACCCTTTTTTGTGTCGATTGTCTAATCTATGAATAAGAGTAAGTTAGGAATATTATAGGGGCCCATGTTTCTACAAAACGACGTAGTTCTGGTGTTTGCAGCATTGTGCCATTGCTAATATCTTGGAAGTGCGCATTAAAGCTCTGCAATTTATGGAAGAATAATTGAATCGATAATTTTTTGCGTGCCATAAAATCATAAGTGCCTTTAGTTGCTTTTCCGATTTTAGATGTTCATTTCAATGGGGACAAAATCTGATTCAACAAAAGACTTGAAATTTCCAACAATATAAAGTCCAGAAGTACTTGCTGCGCTACTATAAGCAACATATAGTGCCGCGCGACTGATTCCACTTGGAAGATGAACAGCCATTTGGAAATATGTAGCTCCCTGACTTCAGGTACAATTGGAACTTGTATTCTCTCAATCGTCACCTGCTCATTACGTTTATATTGAAAGGATATAATCAATTTTTTATGGGCGTCCATTGAGGTTCAGTTGGATGTGGTCTCTTTCTTCTTGCATTCACTCCCACCTTTCATCAGCCAATAACATCCATAAAGTAGTTGGATTTCTTGTAGATCTACGATTTTGTATGGAAGGTGCTCGTGTTCTATAAGAGATATTTTCCATTTGATTCTTGGGAACTCTTGGTAGCAATATTTAATCTAATAACTGTCTATATGGTTTACCAAGTCCAATATTGAGCTGTAGCTTTTGAGCTGAGCTGTAGCTTGTCAATTTTTAGCATGTAAACTCGTATCGGTGGTACATGATCAGACGCAACAATTCATCTCTATATATACCATAGTTCATCATATATACCATATTAAATATTTGTGTTATATGGGAGGGCGATGTTATCCATTTTTGACTTGTAAACTCGTATCAGTGGAACATGACTACACACAAAATTTTATCTCGATAAATACCATAGCTCACCAGATATCCCATATAAACCTTTTGCTTTATATGGGAGGTGGGCGTGTCCTATGGGGATGTTTTCCATTTTAGCCTTTTAAACTCGTATCAGTGGAACATGATCACTCACAAAATTTCATCTCGATATATACCATAGTTCACCAGATATCCCATATAAACCTTTTGATTTATATGAGAGGTGGGCGTGTCTGTTGACCGATTACGCCCATTTTTACATACAAGTAGCTTATTAATATAGAAATACTTTTAAACTCGTATCAGTGGAACATGATCACTCACAAAATTTCATCTCGATATATACCATAGTTCACCAGATATCCCATATAAACCTTTTGATTTATATGGGAGGTGGGCGTGTCCGTTGACCGATTACGCCAATTTTTACATACAAGTAGCTTATTAATTAGAAATACTAAATCCTAAATTTCAAGTCAGTATCTCCTACCATTTCTGCACAAAATCTATTTCTACAGACGGACATAGCTAAATCGATTCAGGAAGTGACGCTGATCAAAAATATATATACTTTTCCATACCTACGACCTCTCCTTTAATGCGTTACAAACGGAAGGACAAAATGAATATACCCTTACCCACAGGGTGTAGGGTATAATGATCAACGCATGCTTGCTGACAGCGCTCGTTGGTTGTCGTGAAACATCGTTTAGAATTCCCATTTTGTTCGTCGGGCAAAATACGAACACTCGAGCATCTTCCGACACTTCGTACGAACATGTGCACGAAGCAGTTGTTGTATTGCTTGGTGTTTAAATTTTTTGATGGCCCTTCACCAGGGTTCGGGTCTACTGCGATCGTAGTAGGTCTGATATGTTTGGGAAAATTTTGAATTCTACTGCCAATTTCTGGAATTCATTTTGCAAATAAATTGTTTTATGTTGTACTTATACGTTTTAGATTTTTGGAGTTCTCCCAACCAACCAAATTCTCTTTTCTCCGAATTGAACCCATTGCTTCTCATGTGATTGCAATTATAGCCTGTTCCAAAACAGAAGAACAATTTCTAGCTTCATTTTTCGATGCGCAGTGAGAAATTTTTTCCACAGCTTAAATTTTTTTTGGAGCGTAATAAGGGTCGGACTATACTACGATCGTAGTAGGTCTGCTTCACTTTTGAAAAATGTTTGTAATCTACTCCGCCACTACGCTTGAATTATAATCTAATACGATTTTTTAAAAATAATTCTTAGTGCAATTTCTTCATGTGATGGTCTATTTCATAGAAATTGCGTATTCTAACTTTAAAATTTTTTGCTCATCAAATAGGATTTTCAAATCTATTTCGGAAATTTGTCGCCTACTACGATTTTTGTCGCTTTTTACTACGTTTTCTGTTTCTCTAGGTCCGGTAATATTTTACTATTTTTGTACTGTTTGCAGAACTTTATGTTTTTTCTGTTAACAAATTCAAAAACTTATATCATTTTGAAGCGAGTGAAGTAGAAAAATTTTGAAGTGTATCTCCGGCTGATATTTTATTTTCTCACCTCAATTATTTTCAAACTTTGATTGGTTGATTTTGAAAAATAAAATTCAATATTTCTGAAGCGCAGTTGCGATGAACAACAAAACGTAGTAATATACATTCAATTTATTTAATTTTTTTTTTCTCAATTTTATTGTAATTTTTGACCAATCAAAATTAAGAACATTATCAAAATTTTTTCCTTACTCCTTGTTCTTCTGTTTTGGAACAGGCTATATGTTCAGATTTTCTAAATATTGTTTGAGCACTTGAAAAGCGAATGGAGAAACGTACAACAAAAATTATAGCCCCAAGCCTCCTACCCCACTACCCACATATTTTAAAAACTAGCACACAGTTGACCACAAAAAATGATAGGTTTTAGTGCTGTTACGCCAACAAATTTGATTTTTTTCTAAAAATTTTTTTTAATATTGTTCAAATGCGAAAATTTAAGTACAAAGTAGCATCCGATTTTTCGTGCTAATTCGCTAATTTCATGTTTCTGAAACCAAAAAAGATAAATGTTAAAATGTTTTTAAAGGTTTAAATCCCAACATATGGGGTTTTTTTTTTAATTTAAAACATTTATCTTTTTTGGTATAATCAAACAAATATACTGAAATCGCAAAAATACAAATGAATTATACAAATTGTTCAATTAATTCGTACTCAAACTTTGATTCGTTATAAATTTTACAGATATCAAATCTTAATTATTTTTTCGATATCTATATAATATCTATATCATGTTAGTGATGCTAAAACTCGAGAACGGCTAAACCGTTTTAAATTTTGGTGAAATTTCGAAATCTTCTACGATTTTCGTGGATTGTTTTTGATTTTGTGCATAAATTAAAATTTTCTTATTAGAAATGCAAAATGTCATTTGTAATGAATTTTTAATGTATGCAGAATGTTTTTGAAATAGCTTTTCTATGCTTTGGCAACCCTACTACGATTTTTACAAAATTCTGAAATTTACGACGTCACTCCGTTCAAACTCTGATTTGCTTCGATTTTTTGAAATAGTTCTGTATACAACAATTCCAATTTTTTGAAAATTTTAATGAAATCCATAAAATTGCAATTAAAAGTACAAATAAGTTTTATAGAAACCTAAAACGTACTCAGCAGTACGAAAAGTATTTTGATTTAAAGTACAGATGATGTTTGTTGTTTCGCTCTTCAGTATAACTTTTGCCCATTTACTACGTAAACTACTTTTCACAAGGTCCGAACCTTTGCTATTCCTGAAATACCGTGCATTTGTTTGAATTACAAATTTTTTAAAACCCCAAAAAATGATCAGCTCACCGCCTACCCTACTGCCCTACACCTACCAAATTTCAAAAGCTAGCACGGTTTCCAAACTGTGCTATTCTATCGAATTTTGTTTTAAATTCTCATGTTGGTGGCCGATTGCAAGGGTGGGTAAAAAAAATCATATTTGTCCGCCCCTCATATGACAGGTTATGCCGCGCCCTAAAAACATTCAAAATGGTTTTAGTATAAAATTATATTCGATTCGATTTTTTTTACGAATTGCAAATAAAAAAAAAAAATATTAGTTGTTAGTTGTGGTTTATTGATGGGAAATGGCGGACCACAGAAAATTATGGACCAAAAGTTCAAATATGGATAAAATGTACACTAGGGTGGGTTTCGCTTCCATACCAAAATAAAAGCTGTAAAAGTCCACCCCTCATACCTTGAGATAATTTCAGGACACCAAAAGTATACGCCTCTGTCACGCACTAAAAGCCGCCAAAATCGTTTTAAAGGTATAACTCATCTCATTTCTAAATTTCGCCCACAAATAAAGAACTTACAACGTTTTAAACTTTGTAGAATTCGATTTTTCATACTATAGTTTGTTACCGAAAGCAAAATACTGGAAAATATTTGGAATTAAAAAAAAAAAATAAAATAAAAAGAATAATAAAATTTTAGTTGGATGGAGATTTGAACCTGCGTCCCTGAGCTAAACAACGCAAATTGGATATGATTTGTATTAAAATTTAGATGCGTTATAACATCTTTATTTATTGGTGAAATTTAGAAAATCTATATATATAAAAATGAGTTGCCATTTATGTTAGGGACGCTAAAACTCCAGAACGGTTAAACCGGTTTTCTTCTCAAAAAAGCTTCGTCTTAGTTTCTTTAAGGTTTATGTGTAAAAATATATGGGAAAGTTTTACGAGACATTAGAAAATTACAAAGTTTTCCAAATTTGTAGCAAAATCGCACGTTGGTTGTCGTGAAACATGGTTTATAATTCCCATTTGGTTCGTGAGAATGTCTACTGAATAGGGGTAAGGCAGTCGGACAAAGATTAAAAGATTGGAAACTCTTGACAGATGTCCAAGCCTCGGCTCTTTTTTATGAGATTTCGTTCACACGTATTGTGTCCATGAGTACACCTAAATAATGTCAATTTTTTAAGGCTACCATATCTTGTAATTAAGAATGGGGATATTTTTTTTTTTTTTATTATTATTATTTATTTTCATTTATTGTACACTAAGACTAGGTCTCTTTTAGTACTACATAAGTATAAATTACAAGTGGAACTTTAAACATTAAATTAAAATTAGGGCCATTCGGATTATTTCAAATTTCATCTTAATATCTTAATTTAGGTTACAAATTTTAAATAAATGAATTTAAGATAAATTAACATAAATTTGAATTAATTTAAGAAAATTTAAAGAAAGGAAAACAGGAAAGGATGGAGGGAAAGTATTAGAGAAAAGAGAATAGAATATATTAAAGTGAAAGGAAATGATTAAAAATAGCTTGCTTGAATCTGCTTCCCGAAGCAATTAGTCTGAGGTTGTTTGGCAAGGTATTCCAAAGTCTAATGGTGCTTATGAAGAATACTCGACTACTGTTCAAGTAGGTATGTCTAGGCACAATAAAGAACGTTGACCTAATAGATTGAGCAAACGTAAGCTTATCATATAAGTACTGAGGGCTCTTAGTGCGAATTAGTTTATGAAGAAAAATTAAATTCCGTATGTTTAAATATTCTAACAAGCCGCATCCAAGAATGCCCTTACTTATAAGAGTAATATGCTCAAAACGCTGAATTCCATAGACATACCTAGCAGCACTATTGAAGGCGACAAGAAGTTTATGTTGCGACTCAGAGTCCAGTTTGCTATAAACGGAGTCAAAATAATTTATATGAGGCATAATTAGCTGTATCACGAGCCTGCGACGAGTCTCAACAGGAGTAAAATCAATGGAGGTGCGTAAGCAGCGCAAGATACCATAGATTTTCCCAACAATAAAATTGATATGGTCTGTGCATGTGAGCCTAGAATTAAACATAAACCCAAGGTTTCTAGCTTTGGTCACAAACTCTAATTGGTCAGTCCCAATGAACAAGGGTGGGATGTCAAGGTTCAGTTTGTTACGAGAGATAGGTAGTACTTTAGATTTCAATGGATTGATGAGGAGCAAATTGTCAATGGCCCAATTGTTTAAAGAAGATAGGTCAGAGTTAAGTCTATATTTTAAGTCCTCAATAAGTCCAATAGGTCGCGAGAGATAAAGCTGAATGTCATCCGCATAAGCATGAACAGTAGAATATTTACATACACTGAAAATATCATTAAAAATATCATAGTTTAAGAGAATGAAATTCACAAAACATAACTATACATTTAGTTTTTTTCACATGTTTTCTTATAAAAAATTCCCATAACAAATGAGAATTCAGAGATAGAGAAATTCAATTTCCTTATAGTGGCATCACAAAAACAATGCGTGGTGAAAAAAATCACAGCTTTTTGAAGTAAATTATTTTATTTACTGAAATGAACTTTCTCGAAAAATACCAACTTTTAAATTAATTTTTTGGGGCTAAAAGACCATATTTAGCAAAAGTTAAAATTTAAATTGATACGAAAATGTCCTTTAGGGAAAACAAGGAATATATCGCAGTAAACTTCCTTATTACTAATATTTCAAATTCAAGCTTCTTATGAATATGAAGAAGAAGAACAAGAGTCAAAACAAAAATGACAGTTGTCGGCAAGGGGTCTACTTGAGGTGAATATAGGGTCTACTAGACTTGAATATAGGGTCTACTAGGGTTGAGTTTCTGTTTTGTCTGCCGTGAATTGTTGGTATGTCACACACACCATCAGACAATTTCACGACCACATTGATGCAAAATTTCGAGTTTCCAATCTTATAATCTTTGCACTCGAGCATCTTCCGACACTTCGCACGAACATGTGCATGAAGCAGTTGTTGTATTGCTTGGTGTTTAAATTTTTTGATGGCCCTTCACCAGGGTTTGGGTCTACTGCGATCGTAGTAGGTCTGATATGTTTGGTAAATTTTGAATTCTACTGCCAATTTCTGGAATTCATTAGATTTTGCAAATAAATTGTTTTATGTTGTACTTATACGTTTTAGATTTTTGGAGTTCTCCCAACCAACCAAATTCTCTTTTCTCCGAATTGAACCCATTGCTTCTCATGTGATTGCAATTATAGCCTGTTCCAAAACAGAAGAACAATTTCTAGCTTCATTTTTCGATGCGCAGTGAGAAATTTTTTCCACAGCTTAAATTTTTTTTGGAGCGTAATAAGGGTCGGACTATACTACGATCGTAGTAGGTCTGCTTCACTTTTGAAAAATGTTTGTAATCTACTCCGCCACTACGCTTGAATTATAATCTAATACGATTTTTTAAAAATAATTCTTAGTGCAATTTCTTCATGTGATGGTCTATTTCATAGAAATTGCGTATTCTAACTTTAAAATTTTTTGCTCATCAAATAGTATTTTCAAATCTACTTCGGAAATTTGTCGCCTACTACGATTTTTGTCGCTTTTTACTACGTTTTCTGTTTCTCTAGGTCCGGTAATATTTTACTATTTTTGTACTGTTTGCAGAACTTTATGTTTTTTCTGTTAACAAATTCAAAAACTTATATCATTTTGAAGCGAGTGAAGTAAAAAAATTTTGAAGTGTATCTCAGGCTGATATTTTATTTTCTCACCTCAATTATTTTCAAACTTTGATTGGTTGATTTTGAAAAATAAAATTCAATATTTCTGAAGCGCAGTTGCGATGAACAACAAAACGTAGTAATATACATTCAATTTATTTAATTTTTTTTTTCTCAATTTTATTGTAATTTTTGACCAATCAAAATTAAGAACATTATCAAAATTTTTTCCTTACTCCTTGTTCTTCTGTTTTGGAACAGGCTATATGTTCAGATTTTCTAAATATTGTTTGAGCACTTGAAAAGCGAATGGAGAAACGTACAACAAAAATTATAGCCCCAAGCCTCCTACCCTACTACCCACATATTTTAAAAACTAGCACACAGTTATCCCAACGAATTCTGGATTTCATTGGCAAATAGTTGACCACAAAAAATGATAGGTTTTAGTGCTGTTACGCCAACAAATTTGATTTTTTTCTAAAAATTTTTTTTAATATTGTTCAAATGCGAAAATTTAAGTACAAAGTAGCATCCGATTTTTCGTGCTAATTCGCTAATTTCATGTTTCTGAAACCAAAAAAGATAAATGTTAAAATGTTTTTAAAGGTTTAAATCCCAACATATGGGGTTTTTTTTTAATTTAAAACATTTATCTTTTTTGGTATAATCAAACAAATATACTGAAATCGCAAAAATACAAATGAATTATACAAATTGTTCAATTAATTCGTACTCAAACTTTGATTCGTTATAAATTTTACAGATATCAAATCTTAATTATTTTTTCGATATCTATATAATATCTATATCATGTTAGTGATGCTAAAACTCGAGAACGGCTAAACCGTTTTAAATTTTGGTGAAATTTCGAAATCTTCTACGATTTTCGTGGATTGTTTTTGATTTTGTGCATAAATTAAAATTTTCTTATTAGAAATGCAAAATGTCATTTGTAATGAATTTTTAATGTATGCAGAATGTTTTTGAAATAGCTTTTCTATGCTTTGGCAACCCTACTACGATTTTTACAAAATTCTGAAATTTACGACGTCACTCCGTTCAAACTCTGATTTGCTTCGATTTTTTGAAATAGTTCTGTATACAACAATTCCAATTTTTTGAAAATTTTAATGAAATCCATAAAATTGCAATTAAAAGTACAAATAAGTTTTATAGAAACCTAAAACGTACTCAGCAGTACGAAAAGTATTTTGATTTAAAGTACAGATGATGTTTGTTGTTTCGCTCTTCAGTATAACTTTTGCCCATTTACTACGTAAACTACTTTTCACAAGGTCCGAACCTTTGCTATTCCTGAAATACCGTGCATTTGTTTGAATTACAAATTTTTTAAAACCCCAAAAAATGATCAGCTCACCGCCTACCCTACTGCCCTACACCTACCAAATTTCAAAAGCTAGCACGGTTTCCAAACTGTGCTATTCTATCGAATTTTGTTTTAAATTCTCATGTTGGTGGCCGATTGCAAGGGTGGGTAAAAAAAATCATATTTGTCCGCCCCTCATATGACAGGTTATGCCGCGCCCTAAAAACATTCAAAATGGTTTTAGTATAAAATTATATTCGATTCGATTTTTTTTACGAATTGCAAATAAAAAAAAAAAATATTAGTTGTTAGTTGTGGTTTATTGATGGGAAATGGCGGACCACAGAAAATTATGGACCAAAAGTTCAAATATGGATAAAATGTACACTAGGGTGGGTTTCGCTTCCATACCAAAATAAAAGCTGTAAAAGTCCACCCCTCATACCTTGAGATAATTTCAGGACACCAAAAGTATACGCCTCTGTCACGCACTAAAAGCCGCCAAAATCGTTTTAAAGGTATAACTCATCTCATTTTCTAAATTTCGCCCACAAATAAAGAACTTACAACGTTTTAAACTTTGTAGAATTCGATTTTTCATACTATAGTTTGTTACCGAAAGCAAAATACTGGAAAATATTTGGAATTAAAAAAAAAAAATAAAATAAAAAGAATAATAAAATTTTAGTTGGATGGAGATTTGAACCTGCGTCCCTGAGCTAAACAACGCAAATTGGATATGATTTGTATTAAAATTTAGATGCGTTATAACATCTTTATTTATTGGTGAAATTTAGAAAATCTATATATATAAAAATGAGTTGCCATTTATGTTAGGGACGCTAAAACTCCAGAACGGTTAAACCGGTTTTCTTCTCAAAAAAGCTTCGTCTTAGTTTCTTTAAGGTTTATGTGTAAAAATATATGGGAAAAGTTTTACGAGACATTAGAAAATTACAAAGTTTTCCAAATTTGTAGCAAAATCGCACGTTGGTTGTCGTGAAACATGGTTTATAATTCCCATTTGGTTCGTGAGAATGTCTACTGAATAGGGGTAAGGCAGTCGGACAAAGATTAAAAGATTGGAAACTCTTGACAGATGTCCAAGCATCGGCTCTTTTTTATGAGATTTCGTTCACACGTATTGTGTCCATGAGTACTCCTAAATAATGTCAATTTTTTAAGGCTACCATATCTTGTAATTAAGAATGGGGATATTTTATTCAGTTATTGATTTTTTTTTTTCATTTTTGGATGGTTTATTCTATAAACGTAAAATTATATATATTTCCAATTATATTGTTAATATTAAAAATCTATCATTAAAATTAATATTTTGATTTGCAAATTCAATAGCAACAGACGAATTATTTCAAAAATGTATAAAAACTGCAAGTATAATAGTTTAAGAGAATGAAATTCACAAAATATAACTATACATTTAGTTTTTTTCACATGTTTTCTTATAAAAAATTCCCATAACAAATGAGAATTCAGAGATAGAGAAATTCAATTTCCTTATAGTGGCATCACAAAAACAATGCGTGGTGAAAAAAATCACAGCTTTTTGAAGTAAATTATTTTATTTACTGAAATGAACTTTCTCGAAAAATACCAACTTTTAAATTAATTTTTTGGGGCTAAAAGACCATATTTAGCAAAAGTTAAAATTTAAATTGATACGAAAATGTCCTTTAGGGAAAACAAGGAATATATCGCAGTAAACTTCCTTATTACTAATATTTCAAATTCAAGCTTCTTATGAATATGAAGAAGAAGAACAAGAGTCAAAACAAAAATGACAGTTGTCGGCAAGGGGTCTACTTGAGGTGAATATAGGGTCTACTAGACTTGAATATAGGGTCTACTAGGGTTGAGTTTCTGTTTTGTCTGCCGTGAATTGTTGGTATGTCACACACACCATCAGACAATTTCACGACCACATTGATGCAAAATCTCGAGTTTCCAATCTTATAATCTTTGCACTCGAGCATCTTCCGACACTTCGCACGAACATGTGCATGAAGCAGTTGTTGTATTGCTTGGTGTTTAAATTTTTGATGGCCCTTCACCAGGGTTTGGGTCTACTGCGATCGTAGTAGGTCTGATATGTTTGGTAAAATTTTGAATTCTACTGCCAATTTCTGGAATTCATTAGATTTTGCAAATAAATTGTTTTATGTTGTACTTATACGTTTTAGATTTTTGGAGTTCTCCCAACCAACCAAATTCTCTTTTCTCCGAATTGAACCCATTGCTTCTCATGTGATTGCAATTATAGCCTGTTCCAAAACAGAAGAACAATTTCTAGCTTCATTTTTCGATGCGCAGTGAGAAATTTTTTCCACAGCTTAAATTTTTTTGGAGCGTAATAAGGGTCGGACTATACTACGATCGTAGTAGGTCTGCTTCACTTTTGAAAAATGTTTGTAATCTACTCCGCCACTACGCTTGAATTATAATCTAATACGATTTTTTAAAAATAATTCTTAGTGCAATTTCTTCATGTGATGGTCTATTTCATAGAAATTGCGTATTCTTACTTTAAAATTTTTTGCTCATCAAATAGTATTTTCAAATCTACTTCGGAAATTTGTCGCCTACTACGATTTTTGCCGCTGTTTCTCTAGGTCCGGTAATATTTTACTATTTTTTGTACTGTTTGCAGAACTTTATGTTTTTTCTGTTAACAAATTCAAAAACTTATATCATTTTGAAGCGAGTGAATTAGAAAAATGTGTATCTCCGGCTGATATTTGATTTTCTCACCTCAATTATTTTCAAACTTTGATTGGTTGATTTTGAAAAATAAAATTCAATATTTCTGCAGCGCAGTTGCGATGAACAACAAAACGTAGGAATATACATTCATTTTATTTAATTTGTTTTCTCAATTTTATTGTAATTTTTGAAATGTTTTTAAAGGTTTAAATCCCACAATATGGGTTTTTTTTTAATTTAAAACATTTATCTTTTTTGGTATAATCAAACAAATATACTGAAATCGCAAAAATAAAAATGAATTATACAAATTGTTCAATTAATTCGTACTCAAACTTTGATTCGTTATAAATTTTACAGATATTAAATCTTAATTATTTATTCGATATCTATATAATATCTATATCATGTTAGTGATGCTAAAACTCGAGAACGGCTAAACCGTTTTAAATTTTGGTGAAATTTTGAAATCTTTTACAATTTTCGTGGTTTTTTTTTTTTTGATTTTGTGCATAAATTAAAATTTTCTTATTTGAAATGCAAAATGTCATTTGTAATGAATTTTTAATGTATGCAGAATGTTTTTGAAATAGCTTTTCTATGCTTTGGCAACCCTACTACGATTTTTACAAAATTCTGAAATTTGATTTGCTTCGATTTTTTGAAATAGTTCTGTATACAACTAAATGTAATGGGTATAACTTTTGCCCATTTACTACGTAAACTACTTTTCACAAGGTCCGAACCTTTGCTATTCCTGAAATACCGTGCATTTGTTTGAATTACAAATTTTTTAAAACCCAAAAAAATGATCAGCTCACCGCCTACCCTACTGCCCTACACCTACCAAATTTCAAAAGCTAGCACGGTTTCCAAACTGTGCTTTTCTATCGAATTTTGTTTTAAATTCTCATGTTGGTGTGTCATGTTGGTGGCCGATTGCAAGGGTGGGTAAAAATAAATCATATTTGTCCGCCCCTCATATGACAGGTTATGCCGCGCCCTAAAAACATTCAAAATGGTTTTAGTATAAAATTATATTCGATTCGATTTTTTTTACGAATTGCAAAAAAAAAAAAAAAATATTAGTTGTTAGTTGTGGTTTATTGATAGAAAATGGCGGACCACAGAAAATTATGGACCAAAAGTTCAAATATGGATAAAATGTACACTAGGGTGGGTTTCGCTTCCATACCAAAATAAAAGCTGTAAAAGTCCACCCCTCATACCTTGAGATAATTTCAGGACACCAAAAGTTTACGCCTCTGCCACGCACTAAAAGCCGCCAAAATCGTTTTAAAGGTATAACTCATCTCATTTTCTAAATTTCGCCCACAAATAAAGAACTTACAACGTTTTAAACTTTGTAGAATTCGATTTTTCATGCTATAGTTTGTTACCGAAAGCAAAATACTGGAAAATATTTGGAATTAAAAAAAAATAAAAAGAATAATAAAATTTTAGTTGGATGGAGATTTGAACCTGCGTCCCTGAGCTAAGCAACCAAAATTGGATATGATTTATATTAAAATTTAGATGCGTTATAACATCTTTATTTATTGGTGAAATTTAGAAAATCTATATATATAAAAATGAGTTGCCATTTATGTTTGGGACGCTAAAACTCCAGAACGGCTAAACCGATTTTCTTCTCAAAAAAGCTTCTTCTTAGTTTCTTTAAGGTTTATGTGTAAAAATATAAGGGAAAAGTTTTACGAGACATTAGAAAATTACAAAGATTTCCAAATTTGTAGCAAAAGCGCACGTTGGTTGTCGTGAAACATGGTTTATAATTCCCATTTGGTTCGTGAGAATGTCTACTGAATAGGGGTAAGGCAGTCGGACAAAATACGAACACTCGAGCAAAGATTAAAAGATTGGATACTCTTGACAGATGTCCAAGCATCGGCTCTTTTTTATGAGATTTCGTTCACACGTATTGTGTCCATGAGTACACCTAAATAATGTCAATTTTTTAAGGCTACCATATCTTGTAATTAAGAATGGGGATATTTTATTCAGTTATTGAACATTTTTTTTTTTCATTTTTGGATGGTTTATTCTATAAACGTAAAATTATATATATTTCCAATTATATTGTTAATATTAAAATTCTATCATTAAAATTAATATTTTGATTTGCAAATTCAATAGCAACAGACGAATTATTTCAAAAATGAATAAAAACTGCAAGTATAATAGTTTAAGAGTATTAAATTCACAAAACATAACTATACATTTAGTTTTTTTCACATGTTTTCTTATAAAAAATTCCCATAACAAATGAGAATTCAGAGATAGAGAAATCCAATTTCCTTACAGTGGCATCACAAAAACAATGCGTGGTGAAAAAATTCACAGCAGTTCTGAAATGAACTGAAATGAAAAGACCATATTTAGCAAAAGTTAAAATCTAAAACATGATACGAAAATGTCCTCTGGGGAACACAAGGAATATATTGCAGTAAACTTCCTTATTACTAATATTTCAAATTCAAGCTTCTTATGAATATGAAGAAGAAGAACAAGAGTCAAAACAAAAATGACAGTTGTCGGCAAGGGGTCTACTTGAGGTGAATATAGGGTCTACTAGAGTTGAATATAGGGTCTACTAGGGTTGAGTTTCTGTTTTGTCTGCCGTGAATTGTTGGTATGTCACACACACCATCAGACAATTTCACGACCACATTGATGCGAAATTTCGAGTTTCCAATCTAATAATCTTTGCACTCGAGCATCTTCCGACACTTCGCACGAACATGTGCACGAAGCAGTTATTGTATTGCTTGGTGTTTACATTTTTTGATGGCCCTTCACCTGGGTTCGGGTCTACTGCGATCGTAGTAGGTCTGATATGTTTGGTAAAATTTTGAATTCTACTGCCAATTTCTGGAATTCATTAGATTTTGCAAATGAGTAATTTTTTTCACAGCTTAAATTTTTTTTGGAGCGTAATAAGGGTTCGGACTATACTACGATCGTAGTAGATCTGCTTCACTTTTGAAAAATGTTTGTAATCTACTCCGCCACCAGGGTTGTCGAAGTCACTTCAATCGAAGTGTTTCACTTCACTTTGACCCAAAACACTACGGCACTCCACTTTTTTTGGAAACACTTCACTTTTTAAAACTTGAATCATAATGAACTTTTCTTAAAATTTTGTTGTAAAAATATATAGTTTCGCGATTCTTTACTCGTCAGAATCTCTGACAGACGTGTACCTACCCAACATTTTCTAAAAATTCAATACTGGAAGGCCGAGAACACCGTGCAGTTATTCCCAAACTGAAGAGTTTGTATAAATATCAATGTTATGTTTAAGTTTTAATTATGGATTTGTATGAAATTAATACATTTTACAAAACACTTCACTTTTCTCCGTTTCACTTCACTTTTTCTTGTCTAACACTTCGCTCGAAAAAATCGAAACGACAACCCTGTCCGGCACTACGCTTGAATTATAATCTACTACGATTTTTTAAAAATAATTCTTAGTGCAATTTCTTCATGTGATGGTCTATTTCATAGAAATTGCGTATTCTAACTTTAAAATTTTTTGCTCATCAAATAGTATTTTCAAATCTACTTCGGAAATTTGTCGCCTACTACGATTTTTGCCGCTGTTTCTCTAGGTCCGGTAATATTTTACTATTTTTGTACTGTTTGCAGAACTTTATGTTTTTTCTGTTAACAAATTCAAAAACTTATATCATTTTGAAGCGAGTGAAGTAGAAAAATTTTGAAGTGTATCTCCGGCTGATATTTTATTTTCTCACCTCAATTATTTTCAAACTTTGATTGGTTGATTTTGAAAAATAAAATTCAATATTTCTGAAGCGCAGTTGCGATGAACAACAAAACGTAGTAATATACATTCAATTTATTTAATTTTTTTTTTCTCAATTTTATTGTAATTTTTGACCAATCAAAATTAAGAACATTCTCAAAATTTTTTTCTTACTCTCAAACCTGCGCGAAAATGTTCTCCTGTTTTGGAACAGGCTATATGTTTAGATTTTCTAAATTATGTTTGAGCACTTGAAAAGCGAATGGAGAAACGTACAACAAAAATTATAGCCCCAAGCCTCCTGCCCTACTTCCCACACATTTTACAGTGGAAACAATGACAGTGGATTTCTATCAATAATTAGTGAAAATGCATCATTACACTTCAATGCTATTAACTCCATCGTGCGATTTTCACAACTGTGCTCTCTTTCAAAGAGAAATTATATATTTGAAGATATATTCGTATTCCAAACACGATTTTACCCTTTTTTGTGTCGATTGTCTAATCTATGAATAAGAGTAAGTTAGGAATATTATAGGGGCCCATGTTTCTACAAAACGACGTAGTTCTGGTGTTTGCAGCATTGTGCCATTGCTAATATCTTGGAAGTGCGCATTAAAGCTCTGCAATTTATGGAAGAATAATTGAATCGATAATTTTTTGTGTGCCATAAAATCATAAGTGCCTTTAGTTGCTTTTCCGATTTTAGATGTTCATTTCAATGGGGACAAAATCTGATTCAACAAAAGACTTGAAATTCCAACAATATAAAGTCCAGAAGTACTTGCTGCGCTACTATAAGCAACATATAGTGCCGCGCGACTGATTCCACTTGGAAGATGAACAGCCATTTGGAAATATGTAGCTCCCTGACTTCAGGTACAATTGGAACTTGTATTCTCTCAATCGTCACCTGCTCATTACGTTTATATTGAAAGGATATAATCAATTTTTTATGGGCGCCCATTGAGGTTCAGTTGGATGTGGTCTCTTTCTTCTTGCATTCACTCCCACCTTTCATCAGCCAATAACATCCATAAAGTAGTTGGATTTCTTGTAGATCTACGATTTTGTATGGAAGGTGCTCGTGTTCTATAAGAGATATTTTCCATTTGATTCTTGGGAACTCTTGGTAGCAATATTTAATCTAATAACTGTCTATATGGTTTACCAAGTCCAATATTGAGCTGTAGCTTTTGAGCTGAGCTGTAGCTTGTCAATTTTTAGCATGTAAACTCGTATCGGTGGTACATGATCAGACGCAACAATTCATCTCTATATATACCATAGTTCATCATATATACCATATTAAATATTTGTGTTATATGGGAGGGCGATGTTATCCATTTTTGACTTGTAAACTCGTATCAGTGGAACATGACTACACACAAAATTTTATCTCGATAAATACCATAGCTCACCAGATATCCCATATAAACCTTTTGCTTTATATGGGAGGTGGGCGTGTCCTATGGGGATGTTTTCCATTTTAGCCTTTTAAACTCGTATCAGTGGTACATGATCAGACGCAACAATTCATCTCTACATATACCATAGTTCATCATATATACCATATTCAATATTTGTGTTATATGGGAGGGCGATGTTATCCATTTTTGACTTGTAAACTCGTATCAGTGGAACATGACTACACACAAAATTTCATCTCGATATATACCATAGTTCACCAGATATCCCATATAAACCTTTTGATTTATATGAGAGGTGGGCGTGTCTGTTGACCGATTACGCCCATTTTTACATACAAGTAGCTTATTAATATAGAAATACTTTTAAACTCGTATCAGTGGAATATGATCACTCACAAAATTTCATCTCGATATATACCATAGTTCACCAGATATCCCATTTTTACATACAAGTAGCTTATTAATATAGAAATACTAAATCCTAAATTTCAAGTCAGTATCTCCTACCGTTTCTGCACAAAATCTATTTCTACAGACAGACAGACGGACATAGCTAAATCGATTCAGGAGGTGACGCTGATCAAGAATATATATACTTTTCCATACCTACGACCTCTCCTTTAATTTTTTGATGGCCCTTCACCAGGGTTTGGGTCTACTGCGATCGTAGTAGGTCTGATATGTTTGGTAAAATTTTGAATTCTACTGCCAATTTCTGGAATTCATTAGATTTTGCAAATAAATTGTTTTATGTTGTACTTATACGTTTTAGATTTTTGGAGTTCTCCCAACCAACCAAATTCTCTTTTCTCCGAATTGAACCCATTGCTTCTCATGTGATTGCAATTATAGCCTGTTCCAAAACAGAAGAACAATTTCTAGCTTCATTTTTCGATGCGCAGTGAGAAATTTTTTCCACAGCTTAAATTTTTTTTGGAGCGTAATAAGGGTCGGACTATACTACGATCGTAGTAGGTCTGCTTCACTTTTGAAAAATGTTTGTAATCTACTCCGCCACTACGCTTGAATTATAATCTAATACGATTTTTTAAAAATAATTCTTAGTGCAATTTCTTCATGTGATGGTCTATTTCATAGAAATTGCGTATTCTAACTTTAAAATTTTTTGCTCATCAAATAGTATTTTCAAATCTACTTCGGAAATTTGTCGCCTACTACGATTTTTGTCGCTTTTTACTACGTTTTCTGTTTCTCTAGGTCCGGTAATATTTTACTATTTTTGTACTGTTTGCAGAACTTTATGTTTTTTCTGTTAACAAATTCAAAAACTTATATCATTTTGAAGCGAGTGAAGTAGAAAAATTTTGAAGTGTATCTCCGGCTGATATTTTATTTTCTCACCTCAATTATTTTCAAACTTTGATTGGTTGATTTTGAAAAATAAAATTCAATATTTCTGAAGCGCAGTTGCGATGAACAACAAAACGTAGTAATATACATTCAATTTATTTAATTTTTTTTTTCTCAATTTTATTGTAATTTTTGACCAATCAAAATTAAGAACATTATCAAAATTTTTTCCTTACTCCTTGTTCTTCTGTTTTGGAACAGGCTATATGTTCAGATTTTCTAAATATTGTTTGAGCACTTGAAAAGCGAATGGAGAAACGTACAACAAAAATTATAGCCCCAACCCACATATTTTAAAAACTAGCACACAGTTGACCACAAAAAATGATAGGTTTTAGTGCTGTTACGCCAACAAATTTGATTTTTTTCTAAAAATTTTTTTAATATTGTTCAAATGCGAAAATTTAAGTACAAAGTAGCATCCGATTTTTCGTGCTAATTCGCTAATTTCATGTTTCTGAAACCAAAAAAGATAAATGTTAAAATGTTTTTAAAGGTTTAAATCCCAACATATGGGGTTTTTTTTTAATTTAAAACATTTATCTTTTTTGGTATAATCAAACAAATATACTGAAATCGCAAAAATACAAATGAATTATACAAATTGTTCAATTAATTCGTACTCAAACTTTGATTCGTTATAAATTTTACAGATATCAAATCTTAATTATTGTTTCGATATCTATATAATATCTATATCATGTTAGTGATGCTAAAACTCGAGAACGGCTAAACCGTTTTAAATTTTGGTGAAATTTCGAAATCTTCTACGATTTCGTGGATTGTTTTTGATTTTGTGCATAAATTAAAATTTTCTTATTAGAAATGCAAAATGTCATTTGTAATGAATTTTTAATGTATGCAGAATGTTTTTGAAATAGCTTTTCTATGCTTTGGCAACCCTACTACGATTTTTACAAAATTCTGAAATTTACGACGTCACTCCGTTCAAACTCTGATTTGCTTCGATTTTTTGAAATAGTTCTGTATACAACAATTCCAATTTTTTGAAAATTTTAATGAAATCCATAAAATTGCAATTAAAAGTACAAATAAGTTTTATAGAAACCTAAAACGTACTCAGCAGTACGAAAAGTATTTTGATTTAAAGTACAGATGATGTTTGTTGTTTCGCTCTTCAGTATAACTTTGCCCATTTACTACGTAAACTACTTTTCACAAGGTCCGAACCTTTGCTATTCCTGAAATACCGTGCATTTGTTTGAATTACAAATTTTTTAAAACCCCAAAAAAATGATCAGCTCACCGCCTACCCTACTGCCCTACACCTACCAAATTTCAAAAGCTAGCACGGTTTCCAAACTGTGCTATTCTATCGAATTTTGTTTTAAATTCTCATGTTGGTGGCCGATTGCAAGGGTGGGTAAAAAAAATCATATTTGTCCGCCCCTCATATGACAGGTTATGCCGCGCCCTAAAAACATTCAAAATGGTTTTAGTATAAAATTATATTCGATTCGATTTTTTTTACGAATTGCAAATAAAAAAAAAAAATATTAGTTGTTAGTTGTGGTTTATTGATGGGAAATGGCGGACCACAGAAAATTATGGACCAAAAGTTCAAATATGGATAAAATGTACACTAGGGTGGGTTTCGCTTCCATACCAAAATAAAAGCTGTAAAAGTCCACCCCTCATACCTTGAGATAATTTCAGGACACCAAAAGTATAAAATCGCCGCCAAAATCGTTTTAAAGGTATAACTCATCTCATTTTCTAAATTTCGCCCACAAATAAAGAACTTACAACGTTTTAAACTTTGTAGAATTCGATTTTTCATACTATAGTTTGTTACCGAAAGCAAAATACTGGAAAATATTTGGAATTAAAAAAAAAAATAAAATAAAAAGAATAATAAAATTTTAGTTGGATGGAGATTTGAACCTGCGTCCCTGAGCTAAACAACGCAAATTGGATATGATTTGTATTAAAATTTAGATGCGTTATAACATCTTTATTTATTGGTGAAATTTAGAAAATCTATATATATAAAAATGAGTTGCCATTTTATGTTAGGGACGCTAAAACTCCAGAACGGTTAAACCGGTTTTCTTCTCAAAAAAGCTTCGTCTTAGTTTTCTTTAAGGTTTATGTGTAAAAAATATATGGGAAAGTTTTACGAGACATTAGAAAATTACAAAGTTTTTCCAAATTTGTAGCAAAATCGCACGTTGGTTGTCGTGAAACATGGTTTATAATTCCCATTTGGTTCGTGAGAATGTCTACTGAATAGGGGTAAGGCAGTCGGACAAAGATTAAAAGATTGGAAACTCTTGACAGATGTCCAAGCCTCGGCTCTTTTTTATGAGATTTCGTTCACACGTATTGTGTCCATGAGTACAACCTAAATAATGTCAATTTTTTAAGGCTACCATATCTTGTAATTAAGAATGGGGATATTTTTTTTTTTTTTTTATTATTATTATTTATTTTCATTTATTGTACACTAAGACTAGGTCTCTTTTAGTACTACATAAGTATAAATTACAAGTGGAACTTTAAACATTAAATTAAAATTAGGGCCATTCGGATTATTTCAAATTTCATCTTAATATCTTAATTTAGGTTACAAATTTTAAATAAATGAATTTAAGATAAATTAACATAAATTTGAATTAATTTAAGAAAATTTAAAGAAAGGAAACAGGAAAGGATGGAGGGAAAGTATTAGAGAAAAGAGAATAGAATATATTAAAGTGAAAGGAAATGATTAAAAATAGCTTGCTTGAATCTGCTTCCCGAAGCAATTAGTCTGAGGTTGTTTGGCAAGGTATTCCAAAGTCTAATGGTGCTTATGAAGAATACCCGACTACTGTTCAAGTAGGTATGTCTAGGCACAATAAAGAACGTTGACCTAATAGATTGAGCAAACGTAAGCTTATCATATAAGTACTGAGGGCTCTTAGTGCGAATTAGTTTATGAAGAAAAATTAAATTCCGTATGTTTAAATATTCTAACAAGCCGCATCCAAGAATGCCCTTACTTATAAGAGTAATATGCTCAAAACGCTGAATTCCATAGACATACCTAGCAGCACTATTGAAGGCGACAAGAAGTTTATGCTGCGACTCAGAGTCCAGTTTGCTATAAACGGAGTCAAAATAATTTATATGAGGCATAATTAGCTGTATCACGAGCCTGCGACGAGTCTCAACAGGAGTAAAATCAATGGAGGTGCGTAAGCAGCGCAAGATACCATAGATTTTCCCAACAATAAAATTGATATGGTCTGTGCATGTGAGCCTAGAATTAAACATAAACCCAAGGTTTCTAGCTTTGGTCACAAACTCTAATTGGTCAGTCCCATGAACAAGGGTGGGATGTCAAGGTTCAGTTTGTTACGAGAGATAGGTAGTACTTTAGATTTCAATGGATTGATGAGGAGCAAATTGTCAATGGCCCAATTGTTTAAAGAAGATAGGTCAGAGTTAAGTCTATAATTTAAGTCCTCAATAAGTCCAATAGGTCGCGAGAGATAAAGCTGAATGTCATCCGCATAAGCATGAACAGTAAGAATATTTACATACACTGAAAATATCATTAAAAATATCATAGTTTAAGAGAATGAAATTCACAAAACATAACTATACATTTAGTTTTTTTCACATGTTTTCTTATAAAAAATTCCCATAACAAATGAGAATTCAGAGATAGAGAAATTCAATTTCCTTATAGTGGCATCACAAAAACAATGCGTGGTGAAAAAAATCACAGCTTTTTGAAGTAAATTATTTTATTTACTGAAATGAACTTTCTCGAAAAATACCAACTTTTAAATTAATTTTTTGGGGCTAAAAGACCATATTTAGCAAAAGTTAAAATTTAAATTGATACGAAAATGTCCTTTAGGGAAAACAAGGAATATATCGCAGTAAACTTCCTTATTACTAATATTTCAAATTCAAGCTTCTTATGAATATGAAGAAGAAGAACAAGAGTCAAAACAAAATGACAGTTGTCGGCAAGGGGTCTACTTGAGGTGAATATAGGGTCTACTAGACTTGAATATAGGGTCTACTAGGGTTGAGTTTCTGTTTTGTCTGCCGTGAATTGTTGGTATGTCACACACACCATCAGACAATTTCACGACCACATTGATGCAAAATTTCGAGTTTCCAATCTTATAATCTTTGCACTCGAGCATCTTCCGACACTTCGCACGAACATGTGCATGAAGCAGTTGTTGTATTGCTTGGTGTTTAAATTTTTTGATGGCCCTTCACCAGGGTTTGGGTCTACTGCGATCGTAGTAGGTCTGATATGTTTGGTAAAATTTTGAATTCTACTGCCAATTTCTGGAATTCATTAGATTTTGCAAATAAATTGTTTTATGTTGTACTTATACGTTTTAGATTTTTGGAGTTCTCCCAACCAACCAAATTCTCTTTTCTCCGAATTGAACCCATTGCTTCTCATGTGATTGCAATTATAGCCTGTTCCAAAACAGAAGAACAATTTCTAGCTTCATTTTTCGATGCGCAGTGAGAAATTTTTTCCACAGCTTAAATTTTTTTTGGAGCGTAATAAGGGTCGGACTATACTACGATCGTAGTAGGTCTGCTTCACTTTTGAAAAATGTTTGTAATCTACTCCGCCACTACGCTTGAATTATAATCTAATACGATTTTTTAAAAATAATTCTTAGTGCAATTTCTTCATGTGATGGTCTATTTCATAGAAATTGCGTATTCTACTTTAAAATTTTTTGCTCATCAAATAGTATTTTCAAATCTACTTCGGAAATTTGTCGCCTACTACGATTTTGCCGCTTTTTCTAGGTCCGGTAATATTTTACTATTTTTTGTACTGTTTGCAGAACTTTATGTTTTTTCTGTTAACAAATTCAAAAACTTATATCATTTTGAAGCGAGTGAATTAGAAAAATGTGTATCTCCGGCTGATATTTGATTTTCTCACCTCAATTATTTTCAAACTTTGATTGGTTGATTTTGAAAAATAAAATTCAATATTTCTGCAGCGCAGTTGCGATGAACAACAAAACGTAGGAATATACATTCATTTTATTTAATTTGTTTTCTCAATTTTATTGTAATTTTTGAAATGTTTTTAAGGTTTAAATCCCACAATATGGGTTTTTTTTAATTTAAAACATTTATCTTTTTTGGTATAATCAAACAAATATACTGAAATCGCAAAAATAAAAATGAATTATACAAATTGTTCAATTAATTCGTACTCAAACTTTGATTCGTTATAAATTTTACAGATATTAAATCTTAATTATTTATTCGATATCTATATAATATCTATATCATGTTAGTGATGCTAAAACTCGAGAACGGCTAAACCGTTTTAAATTTTGGTGAAATTTTGAAATCTTTTACAATTTTCGTGGTTTTTTTTTTTGATTTTGTGCATAAATTAAAATTTCTTATTTGAAATGCAAATGTCATTTGTAATGAATTTTTAATGTATGCAGAATGTTTTTGAAATAGCTTTTCTATGCTTTGGCAACCCTACTACGATTTTTACAAAATTCTGAAATTTGATTTGCTTCGATTTTTTGAAATAGTTCTGTATACAACTAAATGTAATGGGTATAACTTTTGCCCATTTACTACGTAAACTACTTTTCACAAGGTCCGAACCTTTGCTATTCCTGAAATACCGTGCATTTGTTTGAATTACAAATTTTTTAAAACCCAAAAAAATGATCAGCTCACCGCCTACCCTACTGCCCTACACCTACCAAATTTCAAAAGCTAGCACGGTTTCCAAACTGTGCTTTTCTATCGAATTTTGTTTTAAATTCTCATGTTGGTGTGTCATGTTGGTGGCCGATTGCAAGGGTGGGTAAAAATAAATCATATTTGTCCGCCCCTCATATGACAGGTTATGCCGCGCCCTAAAAACATTCAAAATGGTTTTAGTATAAAATTATATTCGATTCGATTTTTTTTACGAATTGCAAAAAAAAAAAAAAAAATATTAGTTGTTAGTTGTGGTTTATTGATAGAAAATGGCGGACCACAGAAAATTATGGACCAAAAGTTCAAATATGGATAAAATGTACACTAGGGTGGGTTTCGCTTCCATACCAAAATAAAAGCTGTAAAAGTCCACCCCTCATACCTTGAGATAATTTCAGGACACCAAAAGTTTACGCCTCTGCCACGCACTAAAAGCCGCCAAAATCGTTTTAAAGGTATAACTCATCTCATTTTCTAAATTTCGCCCACAAATAAAGAACTTACAACGTTTTAAACTTTGTAGAATTCGATTTTTCATGCTATAGTTTGTTACCGAAAGCAAAATACTGGAAAATATTTGGAATTAAAAAAAAATAAAAAGAATAATAAAATTTTAGTTGGATGGAGATTTGAACCTGCGTCCCTGAGCTAAGCAACCAAAATTGGATATGATTTATATTAAAATTTAGATGCGTTTATAACATCTTTATTTATTGGTGAAATTTAGAAAATCTATATATATAAAAATGAGTTGCCATTTATGTTTGGGACGCTAAAACTCCAGAACGGCTAAACCGATTTTCTTCTCAAAAAAGCTACTTCTTAGTTTCTTTAAGGTTTATGTGTAAAAATATAAGGGAAAAGTTTTACGAGACATTAGAAAATTACAAAGATTTCCAAATTTGTAGCAAAAGCGCACGTTGGTTGTCGTGAAACATGGTTTATAATTCCCATTTGGTTCGTGAGAATGTCTACTGAATAGGGGTAAGGCAGTCGGACAAAATACGAACACTCGAGCAAAGATTAAAAGATTGGATACTCTTGACAGATGTCCAAGCATCGGCTCTTTTTTATGAGATTTCGTTCACACGTATTGTGTCCATGAGTACACCTAAATAATGTCAATTTTTTAAGGCTACCATATCTTGTAATTAAGAATGGGGATATTTTATTCAGTTATTGAACATTTTTTTTTTTCATTTTTGGATGGTTTATTCTATAAACGTAAAATTATATATATTTCCAATTATATTGTTAATATTAAAAATCTATCATTAAAATTAATATTTTGATTTGCAAATTCAATAGCAACAGACGAATTATTTCAAAAATGTATAAAAACTGCAAATATAATAGTTTAAGAGTATTAAATTCACAAAACATAACTATACATTTAGTTTTTTTTCACATGTTTTCTTATAAAAAATTCCCATAACAAATGAGAATTCAGAGATAGAGAAATTCAATTTCCTTATAGTGGCATCACAAAAACAATGCGTGGTGAAAAAAATCACAGCTTTTTGAAGTAAATTATTTTATTTACTGAAATGAACTTTCTCGAAAAATACCAACTTTTAAATTAATTTTTTGGGGCTAAAAGACCATATTTAGCAAAAGTTAAAATTTAAATTGATACGAAAATGTCCTTTAGGGAAAACAAGGAATATATTGCAGTAAACTTCCTTATTACTAATATTTCAAATTCAAGCTTCTTATGAATATGTAGAAGAAGAACAAGAGTCAAAACAAAAATGACAGTTGTCGGCAAGGGGTCTACTTGAGGTGAATATAGGGTCTACTAGAGTTGAATATAGGGTCTACTAGGGTTGAGTTTCTGTTTTGTCTGCCGTGAATTGTTGGTATGTCACACACACCATCAGACAATTTCACGACCACTTTGATGCAAAATTTCGAGTTTCCAATCTTTGCATTCGAGCATCTTCCGACACTTCGCACGAACATGTGCACGAAGCAGTTGTTGTATTGCTTGGTGTTTAAATTTTTTGATGGCACTTCACCTGGGTTCGGGTCTACTGCGATCGTAGTAGGTCTGATATGTTTGGTAAAATTTTGAATTCTACTACACACAAATTTTATCTCGATATATACCACTGCTCACCAGATATCCCATATAATCCTTTTGCTTTATATGGGAGGTGGGCGTGTCCGATGGGGATGTTTTCCATTTTTGCCTTTTAAACTCGTATCAGAGGAACATGATCACTCACAAAATTTCATCTCGATATATACCATTGCTCACCAGATATCCCATATAAACCTTTTGCTTTATATGGGAGGTGGGCGTGTCCGATGGGGATGTTTTCCATTTTTGCCTTTTAAACTCGTATCAGTGGAACATGATCACTCACAAAATTTCATCTCGATATATACCATTGCTCACCAGATATCCCATATAACCTTTTGCTTTATATGGGAGGTGGGCGTGTCCGATGGGGATGTTTTCCATTTTTGCCTTTTAAACTCGTATCAGAGGAACATGATCACTCACAAAATTTCATCTCGATATATACCATTGCTCACCAGATATCCCATATAAACCTTTTGCTTTATATGGGAGGTGGGCGTGTCCGTTGACCGATTACGCCCATTTTTACATTACAAGCTTATTAATATAGAAATACTAAATCCTAAATTTCAAGTCAGTATCTCCTACCGTTTCTGCACAAAATCTATTTCTACAGACAGACAGACAGACGGACATAGCAAAATCGATTCAGGAGGTGACGCTGATCAAGAATATATATACTTTTCCATACCTACGACCTCTCCTTTAATTTTTTGATGGCCCTTCACCAGGGTTTGGGTCTACTGCGATCGTAGTAGGTCTGATATGTTTGGTAAAATTTTGAATTCTACTGCCAATTTCTGGAATTCATTAGATTTTGCAAATAAATTGTTTTATGTTGTACTTATACGTTTTAGATTTTTGGAGTTCTCCCAACCAACCAAATTCTCTTTTCTCCGAATTGAACCCATTGCTTCTCATGTGATAGCCTGTTCCAAAACAGAAGAACAATTTCTAGCTTCATTTTTCGATGCGCAGTGAGAAATTTTTTCCACAGCTTAAATTTTTTTTGGAGCGTAATAAGGGTCGGACTATACTACGATCGTAGTAGGTCTGCTTCACTTTTGAAAAATGTTTGTAATCTACTCCGCCACTACGCTTGAATTATAATCTAATACGATTTTTTAAAAATAATTCTTAGTGCAATTTCTTCATGTGATGGTCTATTTCATAGAAATTGCGTATTCTAACTTTAAAATTTTTTGCTCATCAAATAGTATTTTCAAATCTACTTCGGAAATTTGTCGCCTACTACGATTTTTGTCGCTTTTTACTACGTTTTCTGTTTCTCTAGGTCCGGTAATATTTTACTATTTTTGTACTGTTTGCAGAACTTTATGTTTTTTCTGTTAACAAATTCAAAAACTTATATCATTTTGAAGCGAGTGAAGTAGAAAAATTTTGAAGTGTATCTCCGGCTGATATTTTATTTTCTCACCTCAATTATTTTCAAACTTTGATTGGTTGATTTTGAAAAATAAAATTCAATATTTCTGAAGCGCAGTTGCGATGAACAACAAAACGTAGTAATATACATTCAATTTATTTAATTTTTTTTTCTCAATTTTATTGTAATTTTTGACCAATCAAAATTAAGAACATTATCAAAATTTTTTCCTTACTCCTTGTTCTTCTGTTTTGGAACAGGCTATATGTTCAGATTTTCTAAATATTGTTTGAGCACTTGAAAAGCGAATGGAGAAACGTACAACAAAAATTATAGCCCCAACCCACATATTTTAAAAACTAGCACACAGTTGACCACAAAAAATGATAGGTTTTAGTGCTGTTACGCCAACAAATTTGATTTTTTTCTAAAAATTTTTTTTAATATTGTTCAAATGCGAAAATTTAAGTACAAAGTAGCATCCGATTTTTCGTGCTAATTCGCTAATTTCATGTTTCTGAAACCAAAAAAGATAAATGTTAAAATGTTTTTAAAGGTTTAAATCCCAACATATGGGGTTTTTTTTTAATTTAAAACATTTATCTTTTTTGGTATAATCAAACAAATATACTGAAATCGCAAAAATACAAATGAATTATACAAATTGTTCAATTAATTCGTACTCAAACTTTGATTCGTTATAAATTTTACAGATATCAAATCTTAATTATTGTTTCGATATCTATATAATATCTATATCATGTTAGTGATGCTAAAACTCGAGAACGGCTAAACCGTTTTAAATTTTGGTGAAATTTCGAAATCTTCTACGATTTTCGTGGATTGTTTTTGATTTTGTGCATAAATTAAAATTTTCTTATTAGAAATGCAAAATGTCATTTGTAATGAATTTTAATGTATGCAGAATGTTTTTGAAATAGCTTTTCTATGCTTTGGCAACCCTACTACGATTTTTACAAAATTCTGAAATTTACGACGTCACTCCGTTCAAACTCTGATTTGCTTCGATTTTTTGAAATAGTTCTGTATACAACAATTCCAATTTTTTGAAAATTTTAATGAAATCCATAAAATTGCAATTAAAAGTACAAATAAGTTTTATAGAAACCTAAAACGTACTCAGCAGTACGAAAAGTATTTTGATTTAAAGTACAGATGATGTTTGTTGTTTCGCTCTTCAGTATAACTTTTGCCCATTTACTACGTAAACTACTTTTCACAAGGTCCGAACCTTTGCTATTCCTGAAATACCGTGCATTTGTTTGAATTACAAATTTTTTAAAACCCCAAAAAATGATCAGCTCACCGCCTACCCTACTGCCCTACACCTACCAAATTTCAAAAGCTAGCACGGTTTCCAAACTGTGCTATTCTATCGAATTTTGTTTTAAATTCTCATGTTGGTGGCCGATTGCAAGGGTGGGTAAAAAAAATCATATTTGTCCGCCCCTCATATGACAGGTTATGCCGCGCCCTAAAAACATTCAAAATGGTTTTAGTATAAAATTATATTCGATTCGATTTTTTTACGAATTGCAAATAAAAAAAAAAAATATTAGTTGTTAGTTGTGGTTTATTGATGGGAAATGGCGGACCACAGAAAATTATGGACCAAAAGTTCAAATATGGATAAAATGTACACTAGGGTGGGTTTCGCTTCCATACCAAAATAAAAGCTGTAAAAGTCCACCCCTCATACCTTGAGATAATTTCAGGACACCAAAAGTATAAAATCGCCGCCAAAATCGTTTTAAAGGTATAACTCATCTCATTTTCTAAATTTCGCCCACAAATAAAGAACTTACAACGTTTTAAACTTTGTAGAATTCGATTTTTCATACTATAGTTTGTTACCGAAAGCAAAATACTGGAAAATATTTGGAATTAAAAAAAAAAATAAAATAAAAAGAATAATAAAATTTTAGTTGGATGGAGATTTGAACCTGCGTCCCTGAGCTAAACAACGCAAATTGGATATGATTTGTATTAAAATTTAGATGCGTTATAACATCTTTATTTATTGGTGAAATTTAGAAAATCTATATATATAAAAATGAGTTGCCATTTATGTTAGGGACGCTAAAACTCCAGAACGGTTAAACCGGTTTTCTTCTCAAAAAAGCTTCGTCTTAGTTTCTTTAAGGTTTATGTGTAAAAATATATGGGAAAGTTTTACGAGACATTAGAAAATTACAAAGTTTTCCAAATTTGTAGCAAAATCGCACGTTGGTTGTCGTGAAACATGGTTTATAATTCCCATTTGGTTCGTGAGAATGTCTACTGAATAGGGGTAAGGCAGTCGGACAAAGATTAAAAGATTGGAAACTCTTGACAGATGTCCAAGCCTCGGCTCTTTTTTATGAGATTTCGTTCACACGTATTGTGTCCATGAGTACACCTAAATAATGTCAATTTTTTAAGGCTACCATATCTTGTAATTAAGAATGGGGATATTTTTTTTTTTTTTTTATTATTATTATTTATTTTCATTTATTGTACACTAAGACTAGGTCTCTTTTAGTACTACATAAGTATAAATTACAAGTGGAACTTTAAACATTAAATTAAAATTAGGGCCATTCGGATTATTTCAAATTTCATCTTAATATCTTAATTTAGGTTACAAATTTTAAATAAATGAATTTAAGATAAATTAACATAAATTTGAATTAATTTAAGAAAATTTAAAGAAAGGAAAACAGGAAAGGATGGAGGGAAAGTATTAGAGAAAAGAGAATAGAATATATTAAAGTGAAAGGAAATGATTAAAAATAGCTTGCTTGAATCTGCTTCCCGAAGCAATTAGTCTGAGGTTGTTTGGCAAGGTATTCCAAAGTCTAATGGTGCTTATGAAGAATACTCGACTACTGTTCAAGTAGGTATGTCTAGGCACAATAAAGAACGTTGACCTAATAGATTGAGCAAACGTAAGCTTATCATATAAGTACTGAGGGCTCTTAGTGCGAATTAGTTTATGAAGAAAAATTAAATTCCGTATGTTTAAATATTCTAACAAGCCGCATCCAAGAATGCCCTTACTTATAAGAGTAATATGCTCAAAACGCTGAATTCCATAGACATACCTAGCAGCACTATTGAAGGCGACAAGAAGTTTACGCTGCGACTCAGAGTCCAGTTTGCTATAAACGGAGTCAAAATAATTTATATGAGGCATAATTAGCTGTATCACGAGCCTGCGACGAGTCTCAACAGGAGTAAAATCAATGGAGGTGCGTAAGCAGCGCAAGATACCATAGATTTTCCCAACAATAAAATTGATATGGTCTGTGCATGTGAGCCTAGAATTAAACATAAACCCAAGGTTTCTAGCTTTGGTCACAAACTCTAATTGGTCAGTCCCAATGAACAAGGGTGGGATGTCAAGGTTCAGTTTGTTACGAGAGATAGGTAGTACTTTAGATTTCAATGGATTGATGAGGAGCAAATTGTCAATGGCCCAATTGTTTAAAGAAGATAGGTCAGAGTTAAGTCTATAATTTAAGTCCTCAATAAGTCCAATAGGTCGCGAGAGATAAAGCTGAATGTCATCCGCATAAGCATGAACAGTAGAATATTTACATACACTGAAAATATCATTAAAAATATCATAGTTTAAGAGAATGAAATTCACAAAACATAACTATACATTTAGTTTTTTTCACATGTTTTCTTATAAAAAATTCCCATAACAAATGAGAATTCAGAGATAGAGAAATTCAATTTCCTTATAGTGGCATCACAAAAACAATGCGTGGTGAAAAAAATCACAGCTTTTTGAAGTAAATTATTTTATTTACTGAAATGAACTTTCTCGAAAAATACCAACTTTTAAATTAATTTTTTGGGGCTAAAAGACCATATTTAGCAAAAGTTAAAATTTAAATTGATACGAAAATGTCCTTTAGGGAAAACAAGGAATATATCGCAGTAAACTTCCTTATTACTAATATTTCAAATTCAAGCTTCTTATGAATATGAAGAAGAAGAACAAGAGTCAAAACCAAAATGACAGTTGTCGGCAAGGGGTCTACTTGAGGTGAATATAGGGTCTACTAGACTTGAATATAGGGTCTACTAGGGTAGAGTTTCTGTTTTGTCTGCCGTGAATTGTTGGTATGTCACACACACCATCAGACAATTTCACGACCACATTGATGCAAAATTTCGAGTTTCCAATCTTATAATCTTTGCACTCGAGCATCTTCCGACACTTCGCACGAACATGTGCATGAAGCAGTTGTTGTATTGCTTGGTGTTTAAATTTTTTGATGGCCCTTCACCAGGGCTTGGGTCTACTGCGATCGTAGTAGGTCTGATATGTTTGGTAAAATTTTGAATTCTACTGCCAATTTCTGGAATTCATTAGATTTTGCAAATAAATTGTTTTATGTTGTACTTATACGTTTTAGATTTTTGGAGTTCTCCCAACCAACCAAATTCTCTTTTCTCCGAATTGAACCCATTGCTTCTCATGTGATTGCAATTATAGCCTGTTCCAAAACAGAAGAACAATTTCTAGCTTCATTTTTCGATGCGCAGTGAGAAATTTTTTCCACAGCTTAAATTTTTTTTGGAGCGTAATAAGGGTCGGACTATACTACGATCGTAGTAGGTCTGCTTCACTTTTGAAAAATGTTTGTAATCTACTCCGCCACTACGCTTGAATTATAATCTAATACGATTTTTTAAAAATAATTCTTAGTGCAATTTCTTCATGTGATGGTCTATTTCATAGAAATTGCGTATTCTAACTTTAAAATTTTTTGCTCATCAAATAGTATTTTCAAATCTACTTCGGAAATTTGTCGCCTACTACGATTTTTGCCGCTGTTTCTCTAGGTCCGGTAATATTTTACTATTTTTTGTACTGTTTGCAGAACTTTATGTTTTTTCTGTTAACAAATTCAAAAACTTATATCATTTTGAAGCGAGTGAATTAGAAAAATGTGTATCTCCGGCTGATATTTGATTTTCTCACCTCAATTATTTTCAAACTTTGATTGGTTGATTTTGAAAAATAAAATTCAATATTTCTGCAGCGCAGTTGCGATGAACAACAAAACGTAGGAATATACATTCATTTTATTTAATTTGTTTTCTCAATTTTATTGTAATTTTTGAAATGTTTTTAAAGGTTTAAATCCCAAAATATGGGTTTTTTTTTAATTTAAAACATTTATCTTTTTTGGTATAATCAAACAAATATACTGAAATCGCAAAAATAAAAATGAATTATACAAATTGTTCAATTAATTCGTACTCAAACTTTGATTCGTTATAAATTTTACAGATATTAAATCTTAATTATTTATTCGATATCTATATAATATCTATATCATGTTAGTGATGCTAAAACTCGAGAACGGCTAAACCGTTTTAAATTTTGGTGAAATTTTGAAATCTTTTACAATTTTCGTGGTTTTTTTTTTTTTTGATTTTGTGCATAAATTAAAATTTTCTTATTTGAAATGCAAAATGTCATTTGTAATGAATTTTTAATGTATGCAGAATGTTTTAGAAATAGCTTTTCTATGCTTTGGCAACCCTACTACGATTTTTACAAAATTCTGAAATTTGATTTGCTTCGATTTTTTGAAATAGTTCTGTATACAACTAAATGTAATGGGTATAACTTTTGCCCATTTACTACGTAAACTACTTTTCACAAGGTCCGAACCTTTGCTATTCCTGAAATACCGTGCATTTGTTTGAATTACAAATTTTTTAAAACCCAAAAAAATGATCAGCTCACCGCCTACCCTACTGCCCTACACCTACCAAATTTCAAAAGCTAGCACGGTTTCCAAACTGTGCTTTTCTATCGAATTTTGTTTTAAATTCTCATGTTGGTGTGTCATGTTGGTGGCCGATTGCAAGGGTGGGTAAAAATAAATCATATTCGTCCGCCCCTCATATGACAGGTTATGCCGCGCCCTAAAAACATTCAAAATGGTTTTAGTATAAAATTATATTCGATTCGATTTTTTTTACGAATTGCAAATAAAAAAAAAAAATATTAGTTGTTAGTTGTGGTTTATTGATAGAAAATGGCGGACCACAGAAAATTATGGACCAAAAGTTCAAATATGGATAAAATGTACACTAGGGTGGGTTTCGCTTCCATACCAAAATAAAAGCTGTAAAAGTCCACCCCTCATACCTTGAGATAATTTCAGGACACCAAAAGTTTACGTCTCTGCCACGCACTAAAAGCCGCCAAAATCGTTTTAAAGGTATAACTCATCTCATTTTCTAAATTTCGCCCACAAATAAAGAACTTACAACGTTTTAAACTTTGTAGAATTCGATTTTTCATGCTATAGTTTGTTACCGAAAGCAAAATAGTGGAAAATATTTGGAATTAAAAAAAAATAAAATAAAAAGAATAATAAAATTTTAGTTGGATGGAGATTTGAACCTGCGTCCCTGAGCTAAACAACCCAAATGGGATATGATTTGTATTAAAATTTAGATGCGTTATAACATCTTTATTTATTGGTGAAATTTAGAAAATCTATATATATAAAAATGAGTTTCCATTTATGTTAGGGACGCTAAAACTCCAGAACGGCTAAACCGATTTTCTTCTCAAAAAAGCTTCGTCTTAGTTTCTTTAAGGTTTATGTGTAAAAATATATGGGAAAAGTTTTACGAGACATTAGAAAATTACAAAGTTTTCCAAATTTGTAGCAAAATCGCACGTTGGTTGTCGTGAAACATGGTTTATAATTCCCATTTGGTTCGTGAGAATGTCTACTGAATAGGGGTAAGGCAGTCGGACAAAGATTAAAAGATTGGAAACTCTTGACAGATGTCCAAGCATCGGCTCTTTTTTATGAGATTTCGTTCACACGTATTGTGCCCATGAGTACACCTAAATAATGTCAATTTTTTAAGGCTACCATATCTTGTAATTAAGAATGGGGATATTTTATTCAGTTATTGAACATTTTTTTTTCATTTTTGGATGGTTTATTCTATAAACGTAAAATTATATATATTTCCAATTATATTGTTAATATTAAAAATCTATCATTAAAATTAATATTTTGATTTGCAAATTCAATAGCAACAGACGAATTATTTCAAAAATGTATAAAAACTGCAAGTATAATAGTTTAAGAGAATGAAATTCACAAAACATAACTATACATTTAGTTTTTTTCACATGTTTTCTTATAAAAAATTCCCATAACAAATGAGAATTCAGAGATAGAGAAATCCAATTTCCTTACAGTGGCATCACAAAAACAATGCGTGGTGAAAAAATTCACAGCAGTTCTCAAATGAACTTTCTCGAAAAATACCAATTTTTAAATTAGTTTTTTGGGGCTAAAAGACCATATTTAGCAAAAGTTAAAATCTAAAACATGATACGAAAATGTCCTTTGGGGAACACAAGGAATATATTGCAGTAAACTTCCTTATTACTAATATTTCAAATTCAAGCTTCTTATGAATATGAAGAAGAAGAACAAGAGTCAAAACAAAAATGACAGTTGTCGGCAAGGGGTCTACTTGAGGTGAATATAGGGTCTACTAGAGTTGAATATAGGGTCTACTAGGGTTGAGTTTCTGTTTTGTCTGCCGTGAATTGTTGGTATGTCACACACACCATCAGACAATTTCACGACCACATTGATGCGAAATTTCGAGTTTCCAATCTAATAATCTTTGCACTCGAGCATCTTCCGACACTTCGCACGAACATGTGCACGAAGCAGTTATTGTATTGCTTGGTGTTTACATTTTTTGATGGCCCTTCACCTGGGTTCGGGTCTACTGCGATCGTAGTAGGTCTGATATGTTTGGTAAAATTTTGAATTCTACTGCCAATTTCTGGAATTCATTAGATTTTGCAAATGAGTAATTTTTTTCACAGCTTAAATTTTTTTTGGAGCGTAATAAGGGTTCGGACTATACTACGATCGTAGTAGATCTGCTTCACTTTTGAAAAATGTTTGTAATCTACTCCGCCACCAGGGTTGTCGAAGTCACTTCAATCGAAGTGTTTCACTTCACTTTGACCCAAAACACTACGGCACTCCACTTTTTTTGGAAACACTTCACTTTTTAAAACTTGAATCATAATGAACTTTTCTTAAAATTTTGTTGTAAAAATATATAGTTTCGCGATTCTTTACTCGTCAGAATCTCTGACAGACGTGTACCTACCCAACATTTTCTAAAAATTCAATACTGGAAGGCCGAGAACACCGTGCAGTTATTCCCAAACTGAAGAGTTTGTATAAATATCAATGTTATGTTTAAGTTTTAATTATGGATTTGTATGAAATTAATACATTTTACAAAACACTTCACTTTTCTCCGTTTCACTTCACTTTTTCTTGTCTAACACTTCGCTCGAAAAAATCGAAACGACAACCCTGTCCGGCACTACGCTTGAATTATAATCTACTACGATTTTTTAAAAATAATTCTTAGTGCAATTTCTTCATGTGATGGTCTATTTCATAGAAATTGCGTATCCTAACTTTAAAATTTTTTGCTCATCAAATAGTATTTTCAAATCTACTTCGGAAATTTGTCGCCCTACTACGATTTTTGTCGCTTTACTACGTTCTGTTTCTCTAGGTCCGGTAATATTTTACTATTTTTGTACTGTTTGCAGAACTTTATGTTTTTTCTGTTAACAAATTCAAAAACTTATATCATTTTGAAGCGAGTGAAGTAGAAAAATTTTGAAGTGTATCTCCGGCTGATATTTTATTTTCTCACCTCAATTATTTTCAAACTTTGATTGGTTGATTTTGAAAAATAAAATTCAATATTTCTGCAGCGCAGTTGCGATGAACAACAAAACGTAGTAATATACATTCAATTTATTTAATTTTTTTTTTCTCAATTTTATTGTAATTTTGACCAATCAAAATTAAGAACATTCTCAAAATGTTTTCCTTACTCTCAAACCTGCGCGAAAATATTCTTCTGTTTTGGAACAGGCTATATGTTCAGATTTTCTAAATTTTGTTTGAGCACTTGAAAAGCGAATGGAGAAACGTACAACAAAAATTATAGCCCCAAGCCTCCTACCCTACTACCCACACATTTTAAAAACTAGCACACAGTTATCCCAACAAATTCTGGATTTCATTGGCAAATAGTTGACCACAAAAAATGATAGGTTTTAGTGCTGTTACGCCAACAAATTTGATTTTTTTCTAAAAATTTTTTTTAATATTGTTCAAATGCGAAAATTTAAGTACAAAGTAGCATTCGATTTTTCGTGCTAATTCGCTAATTTCATGTTTCTGAAACCAAAAAAGATAAATGTCAAAATGTTTTTAAAGGTTTAAATCCCAACATATGGGGTTTTTTTTTTAATTTAAAACATTTATCTTTTTTGGTATAATCAAACAAATATACTGAAATCGCAAAAATAAAAATGAATTATACAAATTGTTCAATTAATTCGTACTCAAACTTTGATTCGTTATACATTTTACAGATATTAAATCTTAATTATTTATTCGATATCTATATAATATCTATATCATGTTAGTGATGCTAAAACTCGAGAACGGCTAAACCGTTTTAAATTTTGGTGAAATTTCGAAATCTTCTACAATTTTCGTGTTTTTTTTTTTTTTTTTGATTTTGTGCATAAATTAAAATTTTCTTATTAGAAATGCAAATGTCATTTGTAATGAATTTTTAATGTATGCAGAATGTTTTTGAAATAGCTTTTCTATGCTTTGCCAACCCTACTACGATTTTTACAAAATTCTGAAATTTACGACGTCACTCCGTACAAACTCTGATTTGCTTCGATTTTTTGAAATCGTTCTGTATACAACAGTTTCTGTTTTTGGCTCATAAATACAATTCCAATTTTTTGCAAATTTTAATGAAATCCATAAAATTGCAATTAAAAGTACAAATAAGTTTTATAGAAACCTAAAACGTACTCAGCAGTACGAAAAGTATTTTGATTTAAAGTACAGATGATGTTTGTTGTTTCGCTCTTCAGTATAACTTTTGCCCATTTACTACGTAAACTACTTTTCACAAGGTCCGAACCTTTGCTATTCCTGAAATACCGTGCATTTGTTTGAATTACAAATTTTTTAAAACCCCAAAAAATGATCAGCTCACCGCCTACCCTACTGCCCTACACCTACCAAATTTCAAAAGCTAGCACGGTTTCCAAACTGTGCTATTCTATCGAATTTTGTTTTAAATTCTCATGTTGGTGGCCGATTGCAAGGGTGGGTAAAAAAAATCATATTTGTCCGCCCCTCATATGACAGGTTATGCCGCGCCCTAAAAACATTCAAAATGGTTTTAGTATAAAATTATATTCGATTCGATTTTTTTTACGAATTGCAAAAAAAAAAATAACATTTTGGTTGTGGTTTATTGATGGAAAATGGCGGACCACAGAAAATTATGGACCAAAAGTTCAAATATGGATAAAATGTACACTAGGGTGGGTTTCGCTTCCATACCAAAATAAAAGCTGTAAAAGTCCACCCTTCATACCTTGAGATAATTTCAGGACACCAAAAGTTTACGTCTCTGCCACGCACTAAAAGCCGCCAAAATCGTTTTAAAGGTATAACTCATGTCATTTTCTAAATTTCGCCCACAAATAAAGAACTTACAACGTTTTAAATTTTGTAGAATTCGATTTTTCATGCTATAGTTTGTTACCGAAAGCAAAATACTGGAAAATATTTGGAATTAAAAAAAAAAATAAAATAAAAAGAATAATAAAATTTTAGTTGGATGGAGATTTGAACCTGCGTCCCTGAGCTAAACAACCCAAATGGGATATGATTTGTATTAAAATTTAGATGCGTTATAACATCTTTATTTATTGGTGAAATTTAAAAAATGAGATATAATATTTAAATAATTTTTCGAGATCTTTCGTAATATCAGATAATTTACCCCCATACGGTTGCAAAACATTAGATTTTCCACTTTTTCTCCCCGAAGTCAAAAGTCATCGACATATATTAAGAAAACATAGTTCACTTCACCAATATTCTTATGATATAAGGTAAGAAAATCGGACATCAAATACAAAAATTATAAGTTATACCTAAAAATTGCCTCAACAAATGTGCGTTGGAGTACCTTGAAGGTTGGGGCTTTTCCCCCTAGATCTAGGGTTTTTTTATTTTTAAAAGCACCAACAAAAAGGTGCTTTTTATCAATGAAAAATGGAATAAACCAATATTTTAGAAGCATTTTTACAGCAAACTTAATTAAAAAACATGGTCTCAAATGTTATAAATTGATTTTGGCATCACAAAAAAGTCTAAATTTTGAATGAATCAATTTTTTTTATTTTTCGTGGTTTCATCTTAATAAATATTGGTGTTTTTTCTCAAAATATAGCGATTCTATGGGTATTTGAGAATTTTTTGGGGGACAATTTTTTTGGAATCTGAGCACTGAGCACGAGTTCGAGTAAAGCGGTCAAAAAAAAACCCAAGCGCCCGAGCTTTCGCCCGAACGTCTGCACGATTTATGTTGGTTTATGCGGGTTTTATGTTGTTTCGTGTTGTTTGTATATTTTGATTATGACCTACGCCAAGGTTTCGGAGTGTGCAACGATTGTAGTACTTAACACTTTTCGTAAAATACACTACGATTTTAAAAAATGTTATTATACCGGTTTTTTTGTGGTTTGAACATAATTTATTTTGATTTTTATATGTGAAAAATTCGAAAAATAATGTTTAGTTTTTGGTTATCAGACATTTAAGATTGTTTCCGTCACTACGAATTCACTTTTTTATGATATTAGAATGGGAACATCGTATTGAAACTGGAATGGTGGCCCTCTGCCGCGCCCCCAAAATTTCAAATTTAGTACAAATTTCAAAAGTACCAAAACGGGGTGAAAGCGATGAGGCCGATTTATGGTTAATTTTCTACGTGGGCTTGACTGGTAAATAGCCAGAAAATGATCGACCTGCCCTCTTCGATAATTAAATAAATACAACATAACTTGAATAACTTGAAATCTTCCATAACCGGCCACATCGAGTACCCATTGAAATATAATTTGACATATCAACAAAGCTCCGAAAAGTTTAATGAATCCCGGGAATCCAGAGCCTTTCAAAGCATACTTCGCAAGTTTTTGAGTTATCGCCTGGGTGGACCAGGCAAACCAGGCGCTAGTAAGGTATATAATATAGGTATATAATAATTCACGAGGGATATTGAATCGACTATATGGTCATTCCGGAGTAAAAAGCAGCTTAAGCAGCGAAGCAGTGGGTATGGAATATATGGTGAACTAAAAACTAGCGTAGGTTAGCCTGGTCCACCCAGGCGATAACTCAATGCGCCATTACACTTCAATGCTATTAACTCCATCGTGCGAATTTCACAACTGTGGTCTCTTTCAAAGAGAAATTATATATTTGAAGCAATATTCGTTTTCCAAAAACCTTTATAACCTTTTTCTTTGATTGTTTTTAGAAATTGTATTCTCTCAATCGTCACCTGCTCATTACGTTTATATTGAAAGGATATAATCAATTTTTCTATGGGCGTCCATTGAAGTTCAGTTGTCTTTCTTCTTGCATTCACTCCCACATTTTTATCAGCAAATAACATCCATAAAGTAGTTGGATTTCTTGTAGATCTACGATTTCGTATGGAAGGTGCTCGTGTCCTATAAGAGATCTTTTCCATTTGGAACGGAAGGACAAAATGAATATACCCTTACCCACAGGGTGTAGGGTATAATTACATCGAGATAAAATGAGTATATGAACGTCTGCAGAGCCGAAGCTACCCTACCCAACACCCTACACCCAAAACTGCAGCCAGAGTACCTTTTTACGTGAATTTCACTTAACCCAATTAGAAAGTGAAAATTAAATAAATTGAGTATTTTGTGGTAAATATTTTTTGAAAATAATTGTAAAACTTTTAAGAGTATGCTGTATGTACTGAATATTTTTTGGTAAGAAACCAAACTTGAATTTCCTTTCTCTTAGAATTGATCTAATACATAAAAACATAATTAGATGTATTAAGGTTATATCGGTAAAAATAGTGGTTGATAACCGATTTGTTTTAGTTTTGGCATGGTATGTGTTAATTATATGCTGACGTAGGCGAGTCCATCTGCCGATATCTATTTGAGAAACGTGAACTTATATTAGTAGTAACTGATCACGCACAAAATGTTATACTTATCTATATGGGGTATGTTTCACCTGATATTCTATATCAAATCTTTACTGGAGATGGGCGGGTCCGTTGGGCGATGTTTAGAATTTGAGCTCATATTAGTAATACTTGATCCTGCACAAAATGCCATTCCTATAATCCCATAGTTCACCAGATATCCCTTATCTATCTATCTATCTATATATCTATGTATTTTAGGCATGTGAACTCATATTTTGCTATATATGGGACGTGGGCATGTCCATTGGGAGATGTTTTCTGTATTTGACATGTAAATTCGTATCGATGGTGCTTGATCACACACAAAATTTTATCTCGATATATAACATAGTTCACCAGATATTGCATATTGAACTTTTGCTTTATTTGGGAGGTGGGAGTGGCAATTGGGTTTTGTTTTCCATTTTTGGCATGTAAACTCGTTTCAGTGATACATACATGAGTCAATTTAGCGATGTCCGTCTGTCTGTATCTCTGTTTGTTTGTCTGTAGAAATCAGTTCTTTGAAGAAACGGTAAAAGCTAGAGACTTCAAATTTTGCAGCTGTAACTATTATATGTATACGCTGTTTGTCAATGATATTGGCAAAATTGGTCAACGGACACGCCCATCTCCCATATAAAGCAAATGTTCATTATAGGATATCTGGTGAACTATTATATTTATCGGGATATCATTTTGTGTGTCATCAAGTGCTACTAATATGAGCCTTCAGCACGCTCCGCATACTTGCTAGTTTTGGAAAAAGCGTTATTCTTCATTATTCTGGTAAGAATTTTACAATAACATTGGCCGATGGTTCTTTATGAGATAAGTTGACACTGATAAGAAACGAAATGAACAAAATATAAAAAATTCCAAATTTCATCAAAAAGTGAAAAGTCAAAAAGTGCATAGACTGCAAGAGTTTGCCATCGAATTTGAAACTTCAACAAAATTCCGAAAAATTTAATGAAACTGCGGGAATGCAGAGCTAGTATATATGCGTAGCCGGGTAAACTGGTGCGATAGTATTAAATATATTTGAAATCGGCTAATGCGATAAAAGAGAAAAATAAAAAACACTCATTAATTTTCCTATTGCCTAATATTAATCTGCGTGCTTAACATTAAATGCTATGCTAGTATACCCGATATCGTACTTACTATTTCCTCCCTGGCTGAACGTATTGCCTATGCTTCCTTAGTAGCAATGTTACCCGGGATCCTCCCCGTAATAACATTAACTGCCTATATTCTATATCTTTATGTATCTATATTATTCACGTTTATCCATAGATATATAATAAACTTAGCAAGTGCGTTTCAAAATATTAAGATTTAAGAAACGAATAACAATTGGAATATCTTAGTATATGACTTACTTGTTTTCTTATTTCTGTTATGTTTATTCCACATGTTGAATTAAAGCCTTTGCAGTTGTCTTCATTTATATGTAGATTATTTGGATTTAAAAACATGTAATCATGAATATTTTTTGCGAAATTAGTTTGAAATGATATATTTGATTTTTTTAAATAATCAAATACTTCACTACTAGACCGATTTTTCGACAAACATATACTTATTGCAGGGAATGTATTGCTCCACGATAAATAAGACGTATCAATTCCAATACTGACTGAATCCATTAAATAATTTTTGAACATAATTTTAAAAATATTAATCATATTCCAGAGTAATGCTATGATGAGTGTACACCAAAAAATCCTGGAAATTGTTACTATTATTAAATTTTCTATGTCAATATATTCAATTTAATATACAGTTAAAACTGAACTGGTGTGAAAATAGCCCACATTTTTATCCAACAATTGTGAAGTTAGCTCCCAAAATTTATGGCAAAATTTACCATAGAGAAAATAGCGATTCGTGTCCAAACTAAGCCATTTTCTTATATATTTTGATTTAATGATAGAAAATTATCAACTTGTTGATTCTGCGGCGAATTTTAGTGGAGAATACAAACAAAATTACCCCAAGGCCGTATAATTTTGGCCACTAAAGGCCAAATTTTGATTTTCCATATAGTAAAATTTTGAAAAAGGTTTAAAAAAGAATAATAAGAAGAAGAACAGCAGAAATTTGTTTGTTGCGAAAGAAGTGAAACTTTTTTCTAAATATAACCTACTTTTATTGGCAATGCTTAAAAAATATATTTAAAATTTTAAGTTTTTATTTCACAACGAAAAAGTATATTTGAACGTATAGAACGAGTCTACCCCTTTCCTTCCTTTCGTATACTTTCTTCTGAGATATGGTCATTTGGACGTTCAAACTTCTGATCTTTCTCCAATTACTCTCTCTCTCTCTTGCCTAGGTCATCCACTGCATTCCTGCAACCTACCTCCTTCATACTTCGTATAATTTCATTCGTCACCCTTCTTTTACCTTTCATTCTCCTTCTCAAAACTTCTTCCTTCCTTTCGCCATCTAACCTTTCTCTTCTCTTTACCCACCCTTTAACAATTTCGCAATTTTTCGTTCATAAAAATTCTTTGTATGTGTACAGATACAGCTTCAATAGAAATTTGCATCATCTCATTTGCAAGAATATGATGCCGAGAAAAACGTTGATGAACTTCGAGCGTCGCTTCACATTTTTAATTACACTCAGAGAATATGTGTGAATCGCAAAATCGTTCATGTTTCTGAAACAGAAGAAGATACATTCGGGTTGGTCCACGACAAAAAGTAAATTTGATTTGTGTCTCTGCTCATTTCGTGTCACAACCTGGAAAACAACGCGCCCATAGAAGTTTAACTTCAAAAACCCATGATCGAATGAAAGATTTCGATTGAAGCATAAAAATTCAGGGGTGTGCTAAGTTAAAACGAGAGCTTTAAAAATCGCAACCGCAACGAAAGAGAAATACATAGAAACCGAAGTCGACAAAAAAATACAAAAGGTTTTATGGTGCTATTGTATAGGAGTACCTTGTTTCCCAGGCTTAGTGGAGTTCTGTGGTTAATATGGAAGTGGCTTTTAACTTTATATGCGCTCTCTATGCCTCAGTGTGTTTTCGTTAGACGCCGATCTAGGTGAATCCCAAGGTATGTGAAATCGGATCCTTACTTAGGGATACTGTTTGGCGTGTATTTGGTATTAGTGTGAATGTCCCATGGTTACTCTTTTGATTATTTACTTTTATGAGCCAATTTGACAGCCATTTTTCTATGACTTTTAAATCGTCTCCTAGTTCAGTTGACGCTTTTGTGGGACACTTGTCGGTGCTTAGTATTCCTGTGTCATCAGCAAATGTTGATGTGACTTCCTTATTATTTGTTGGTAAGTCTGACATGAATATGATGTGCAGGATTGGACCAAGTACCCTTCCGCGCCCATAGAAGTTTAACTTCAAAAACCCATGATAGAATGAAAGATTTCGATTGAAGCATAAAAATTCAGCGGTGTACTAAGTAAAAACGAGAGCTTTAAAAATCACAACCGCAACGAAAGAGAAATGTATAGAAACCGAAGTCGACAAAAAAATACAAAATTTGCCGAAAAATGAAGTGTGTACATATATGTAGTAAAAATATAAAAGAAAAACTGGCTGAAGCTTATACATCTCGCTCGTACGCGAGTTGTACCTCTCGTAGATCGCGTAGAATCAATTTTGTAAATGTTGCCAACCTTTGCAGTGAAAACAAAACATAATTATTTTTGCAAAAAAGTGAAATAATTGTGAATAAAACAACTAACAATTGTACATAAAAATATTATAAAGTATAATAATACACAATTCCATTAAAAATTTCGAATTTTTGTGAAAAAAATATTTTTAAGACAAAAACTTTCGAGAGATTTTTATAAATATAGTTGGATCAACTTTTGAATAAAAAGAAAAAAATAGTGTGCGATTCACACATTTTAATTATAATTTTAGAATTATACTAATGTAGTATACGTAGTAGGTAAGGTAGTATATAAGTAGCATGTATGTAGTATAAGTAGTATGTAAATATGCAACCCTGTGCAATAAGGAGTGATGAAGACGTTGTGGTGCAACGTCCCATTTTTGAAAAGCAGTAATAAATAAATCGTAAAGAAGTAAACGTCGTGTTTTTATTACTCCTACAACCTCAGAAGTGGGATCGGTCCGCGAAAATTTTATGAATTTTTTTTTTTTAAATCCTGACAAACTGTATTAAAATCATGGAAAATTTAAGTAAACTCCTAGTAAGAGATTTAAAGAAAATGAGTGCGGCTCTGGACATGCCAGACAATGGCACAAAAAAAATATTGTGTTCAAAGGCAGAAAACAATGGATAAACGTTCCATATTTTTGACATAAAATGTTAAAACGACCATATGTTAGCAAAATTGTACTAAATTGTAGAAGAATAGGCACATTGAGAGCGAGAAGAGAGTAAAACTGACAGCGAGAGAACAATGATCAGAGCAAAATATCAAAAAATTTAGATTTTTTCTCTGGGATCTTGCGATCATCATCTGTGTGACGCATACATAGATTTTTTCTCTCAATTTCTCTAACACATTGATGATGATGTACATCAAGATGTATCGTGTAACAAGCCCATTAGAAACAGATCCAGAAGAAGAGCAACAACATATCAATATGAAGAGAAACGACGAGAAAATTTTACAGTTAGATTCCGAAAACGAGAGGGTGACCGATGATGAGCAACAACAAAAATTATGTGTCAATGTGCAGCTGCAAAAGTTAGAAGAACAAGAGAAGTGCAAAGAAGAACAAAAATGCGAGGCAACTGAAGCAAATTTGTACGACTAAGTGACGAACGAGGAAGAGTGCAGAGCTTACAGCGACAAGATCAAAATGGCTGAAAATTTTATGAATAAAACGGTCGAACAAAAATTTATGAAAGAAGAGTTAAAGTTGTTAGCACGAGAAAATGAATTATTAAAAAGAGAGCAGAAAATCTTTCTTCAAGATTGGCTTCACGTAGAAAATTTGATCAACGAAAGTGGCAACATAATGAAAGCTTCTCCGAATATTACATGGAAAAAATTATGTTAGCAGAAAAAATTTCCATTGATGAGCAAGAGTTTATTGAATACATATTGGACGGAATTCCTGATGTGAACATACGCAGACAGGCGTCAATGCAAAACTTCGAAATGAAAAATCAACTTCTCAAAGCACTTGCGGGCGTTGAGTTACCAAGGCGTTCTGAGGAGATGCGTCCGACGAAACCAAAAACAACATTCAGCAGACCAGTCGTAAGATGCTATAACTGTAACAGTTATGGTCATTTCGCAGCAGATTGCACTAAACCGAAACGAGAGCCTGGGACGTGCTATGCTTGTGGTAGCAACAAACATCTAGTTTGAGATTGCTGGCTGAACAAAAAAATCAAGGTGGAGAGTAATGACTATGTAAGAACTTTTACTTTTAATTCTATCCAAAACACTAATTATAAATTTACTGTAGAATGCCTCATAGACTCTGGAAGCCCGATTAGCTTTGTGAAGGAAAATGTAGTTCCTCTTAGTATAGAAATACAAAAATTTGAAAATTTATCGTTTTTTGGTTTAAATTTTAAGTTTACTATAAAATAAAATGTAAAAATATTTTGTTTTGTAAAAGTTTTGAATAAATATGTTAAAATTGAATTAATCGTAGTTGACAATGAATCTATGGGATATTCTTCAGTTTTAGGACGAGATTTCTTAGCTAACAGTTTTTTTTTTTTTTTTTGTAAATATTCTTTAATTTGCAATCTATTTAAATAATAATAAGCAAATTTGATTACATAAATTTAACAGAGTTATTTTGAACTTCATTAAGTCCAAAAATACAATGAACATATTTAAATGAACATTAACAACAACTTAAATATAAAATAATAACAAACTTAAAATAGCTATATGTACATACTTATTATCTAAATGGTAAATCTAGTGTATGATATCTTTTAAGTCTTTTAATTTCATTAGTATCATCAAGAAGTCTTATAGCTAGAGTATTGGTGTGATTACTAAGTCTAGTAAGGTATCTTGCGCTGAAGTTATTTATTTCTTTTTTAACAAAAGAGACATTGAGATTTTTATGGATTTGAATGTATGTGACAAACCAAGGTGCATTAGTAATTTGCCTTAATATTTTGGATTGAAAACGTTGTAAAATTTCAATATTTGAATTACTTGCTGTACCTTATGCTGTACCTGTACTTATTGAATTCCATATGTCCATACAGGTTTCAGTATGGTTTTATAGAGCAGTAATTTATTGTTAAGACTTAATTCAGATTTTGGATTAAGTAACCAGTACATTCTTTTGGATTTCAAATTAAGCTGGAGACGTTTAGCTTTAATATGATTTTTCTACGTTAGCCTCCTATCGAGATGCAGTCCTAGATATTTAATGCTGTCACAATTTGGAATTTCAGAGTTATTTACAAAAACTGCAGGGCAGTTTCCTTTTTTTAAAGCGAAAGTTACATGAGCCGATTTTGAAGTATTTATTTTAATATTCCACGTTGTTAACCATAACTGAATTTTGTTGAGTGCAGATTGAACTAGATTTGAAGCCACAGTTGCAGATTCATTTGAAGCAAGTACAGCAGTGTCATCAGCATATGTAGCTGTAGTTACCAAATCTGTTATAGGCATGTCTGAAGTAAAGATCGTAAACAGAACCGGCCCTAAGACACTGCCTTGTGGCACACCTGCTCTTATTTGCTTAATATCAGATGTTTCATCATTGATTTTAACATAAAAACAACGATTTTCTAAGTACGATTATAATATTAAGTAAACTGGAACAGGAAGGAGTTTTTTTTAGCTTAAATAATAGACCACTATGCCAGACTCGATCAAAAGCTTGCTGAACATCCAAAAACCAGAGAAATAAAAAAAATATTTCCAGAGAATCAATAATGACATTTACGATACGATGGCATTGTTCAGGTGTGCCGTGATTACTTCGAAATCCAAATTGATATTCAAACACAAAAAAAAATAGTGTGCGATTCACACATTTTAATTATAATTTTAGAATTATACTAATGTAGTATACGTAGTAGGTAAGGTAGTATATAAGTAGCATGTATGTAGTATAAGTAGTATGTAAATATGCAACCCTGTGCAATAAGGAGTGATGAAGACGTTGTGGTGCAACGTCCCATTTTTGAAAAGCAGTAATAAATAAATCGTAAAGAAGTAAACGTCGTGTTTTTATTACTCCTACAACCTCAGAAGTGGGATCGGTCCGCGAAAATTTTATGAATTTTTTTTTTAAGATCCTGACAAACTGTATTAAAATCATGGAAAATTTAAGTAAACTCCTAGTAAGAGATTTAAAGAAAATGAGTGCGGCTCTGGACATGCCAGACAATGGCACAAAAAAAATATTGTGTTCAACATAGATCAAACGCAGAAACACCCAGGAAACGTGCAGCAACAACAAGAAATAGAGCAAAATAGTGGTGAAATTGCGTAACAAAAATCGAACATGCAACAACAAGAAATACTGTTGAAAATTTTGAATCAAAACGTCGAGTTATGGGGTTGTTACACGGTACATCATGATCACAGATCATTTCGTGTCTGTGTGGATCGCAGTTTGCCATACACGGTTCAATCTTTTGCCTGATCATATCAGCTGTTCATAATTTTTGGCTCTTCGGCTGACGTTCTGCTGTCAAAATCTGTTTGGTTTCTGTTGTCCGTGTTTGGCGCTATTTTTGGTGTGACGTCATGTATTTTTTGTCATGAAATTTTGTGTGCAATTGCATTTAATATTTTGCAGAATAACACCACAAAGAGAAATATGTGATTTTGGGTGAAAAAAATGCACTAGAAAGGCAGAAAACAATGGATAAAAGTTCCATATTTTTGACATAAAATGTTAAAACGACCATATGTTAGCAAAATTGTACTAAATTGTAGAAGAATAGGCACATTGAGAGCGAGAAGAGAGTAAAACTGACAGCGAGAGAACAATGATCAGAGCAAAATATCAAAAAATTTAGATTTTTTCTCTGGGATCTTGCGATCATCATCTGTGTGACGCATACATAGATTTTTTCTCTCAATTTCTCTAACACATTGATGATGATGTACATCAAGATGTATCGTGTAACAAGCCCATTAGAAACAGATCCAGAAGAAGAGCAACAACATATCAATATGAAGAGAAACGACGAGAAAATTTTACAGTTAGATTCCGAAAACGAGAGGGTGACCGATGATGAGCAACAACAAAAATTATGTGTCAATGTGCAGCTGCAAAAGTTAGAAGAACAAGAGAAGTGCAAAGAAGAACAAAAATGCGAGGCAACTGAAGCAAATTTGTACGACTAAGTGACGAACGAGGAAGAGTGCAGAGCTTACAGCGACAAGATCAAAATGGCTGAAAATTTTATGAATAAAACGGTCGAACAAAAATTTATGAAAGAAGAGTTAAAGTTGTTAGCACGAGAAAATGAATTATTAAAAAGAGAGCAGAAAATCTTTCTTCAAGATTGGCTTCACGTAGAAAATTTGATCAACGAAAGTGGCAACATAATGAAAGCTTCTCCGAATATTACATGGAAAAAATTATGTTAGCAGAAAAAATTTCCATTGATGAGCAAGAGTTTATTGAATACATATTGGACGGAATTCCTGATGTGAACATACGCAGACAGGCGTCAATGCAAAACTTCGAAATGAAAAATCAACTTCTCAAAGCACTTGCGGGCGTTGAGTTACCAAGGCGTTCTGAGGAGATGCGTCCGACGAAACCAAAAACAACATTCAGCAGACCAGTCGTAAGATGCTATAACTGTAACAGTTATGGTCATTTCGCAGCAGATTGCACTAAACCGAAACGAGAGCCTGGGACGTGCTATGCTTGTGGTAGCAACAAACATCTAGTTTGAGATTGCTGGCTGAACAAAAAAATCAAGGTGGAGAGTAATGACTATGTAAGAACTTTTACTTTTAATTCTATCCAAAACACTAATTATAAATTTACTGTAGAATGCCTCATAGACTCTGGAAGCCCGATTAGCTTTGTGAAGGAAAATGTAGTTCCTCTTAGTATAGAAATACAAAAATTTGAAAATTTATCGTTTTTTGGTTTAAATTTTAAGTTTACTATAAAATAAAATGTAAAAATATTTTGTTTTGTAAAAGTTTTGAATAAATATGTTAAAATTGAACGTAGTTGACAATGAATCTATGGGATATTCTTCAGTTTTAGGACGAGATTTCTTAGCTAACAGTTTTTTTTTTTTTTTTTTTTAAATATTCTTTAATATGCAATCTATTTAAATAATAATAAGCAAATTTGATTACATAAATTTAACAGAGTTATTTTGAACTTCATTAAGTCCAAAAATACAATGAACATATTTAAATGAACATTAACAACAACTTAAATATAAAATAATAACAAACTTAAAATAGCTATATGTACATACTTATTATCTAAATGGTAAATCTAGTGTATGATATCTTTTAAGTCTTTTAATTTCATTAGTATCATCAAGAAGTCTTATAGCTAGAGTATTGGTGTGATTACTAAGTCTAGTAAGGTATCTTGCGCTGAAGTTATTTATTTCTTTTTTAACAAAAGAGACATTGAGATTTTTATGGATTTGAATGTATGTGACAAACCAAGGTGCATTAGTAATTTGCCTTAATATTTTGGATTGAAAACGTTGTAAAATTTCAATATTTGAATTACTTGCTGTACCCCATTATTGAATTCCATATGTCCATACAGGTTTCAGTATGGTTTTATAGAGCAGTAATTTATTGTTAAGACTTAATTCAGATTTTGGATTAAGTAACCAGTACATTCTTTTGGTTTTCAAATTAAGCTGGAGACGTTTAGCTTTAATATGATTTTTCTACGTTAGCCTCCTATCGAGATGCAGTCCTAGATATTTAATGCTGTCACAATTTGGAATTTCAGAGTTATTTACAAAAACTGCAGGGCAGTTTCCTTTTTTTAAAGCGAAAGTTACATGAGCCGATTATGAAGTATTTATTTTAATATTCCACGTTGTTAACCATAACTGAATTTTGTTGAGTGCAGATTGAACTAGATTTGAAGCCACAGTTGCAGATTCATTTGAAGCAAGTACAGCAGTGTCATCAGCATATGTAGCTGTAGTTACCAAATCTGTTATAGGCATGTCTGAAGTAAAGATCGTAAACAGAACCGGCCCTAAGACACTGCCTTGTGGCACACCTGCTCTTATTTGCTTAATATCAGATGTTTCATCATTGATTTTAACATAAAAACAACGATTTTCTAAGTACGATTATAATATTAAGTAAACTGGAACAGGAAGGAGTTTTTTTTTAGCTTAAATAATAGACCACTATGCCAGACTCGATCAAAAGCTTGCTGAACATCCAAAAACCAGAGAAATAAAAAAAATATTTCCAGAGAATCAATAATGACATTTACGATACGATGGCATTGTTCAGGTGTGCCGTGATTACTTCGAAATCCAAATTGATATTCAAACACAAAAAAAAATAGTGTGCGATTCACACATTTTAATTATAATTTTAGAATTATACTAATGTAGTATACGTAGTAGGTAAGGTAGTATATAAGTAGCATGTATGTAGTATAAGTAGTATGTAAATATGCAACCCTGTGCAATAAGGAGTGATGAAGACGTTGTGGTGCAACGTCCCATTTTTGAAAAGCAGTAATAAATAAATCGTAAAGAAGTAAACGTCGTGTTTTTATTACTCCTACAACCTCAGAAGTGGGATCGGTCCGCGAAAATTTTATGAATTTTTTTTTTAAGATCCTGACAAACTGTATTAAAATCATGGAAAATTTAAGTAAACTCCTAGTAAGAGATTTAAAGAAAATGAGTGCGGCTCTGGACATGCCAGACAATGGCACAAAAAAAATATTGTGTTCAACATAGATCAAACGCAGAAACACCCAGGAAACGTGCAGCAACAACAAGAAATAGAGCAAAATAGTGGTGAAATTGCGTAACAAAAATCGAACATGCAACAACAAGAAATACTGTTAAAAATTTTGAATCAAAACGTCGAGTTAGTAACAGATCCAGAAGAAGAGCAACAACATATCAATATGAAGAGAAACGACGAGAAAATTGTACAGTTAGATTCCGAAAACGAGAGGGTGACCGATGATGAGCAACAACAAAAATTATGTGTCAATGTGCAGCTGCAAAAGTTAGAAGAACAAGAGAAGTGCAAAGAAGAACAAAAATGCGAGGCAACTGAAGCAAATTTGTACGACTAAGTGACGAACGAGGAAGAGTGCAGAGCTTACAGCGACAAGATCAAAATGGCTGAAAATTTTATGAATAAAACGGTCGAACAAAAATTTATGAAAGAAGAGTTAAAGTTGTTAGCACGAGAAAATGAATTATTAAAAAGAGAGCAGAAAATCTTTCTTCAAGATTGGCTTCACGTAGAAAATTTGATCAACGAAAGTGGCAACATAATGAAAGCTTCTCCGAATATTACATGGAAAAAATTATGTTAGCAGAAAAAATTTCCATTGATGAGCAAGAGTTTATTGAATACATATTGGACGGAATTCCTGATGTGAACATACGCAGACAGGCGTCAATGCAAAACTTCGAAATGAAAAATCAACTTCTCAAAGCACTTGCGGGCGTTGAGTTACCAAGGCGTTCTGAGGAGATGCGTCCGACGAAACCAAAAACAACATTCAGCAGACCAGTCGTAAGATGCTATAACTGTAACAGTTATGGTCATTTCGCAGCAGATTGCACTAAACCGAAACGAGAGCCTGGGACGTGCTATGCTTGTGGTAGCAACAAACATCTAGTTTGAGATTGCTGGCTGAACAAAAAAATCAAGGTGGAGAGTAATGACTATGTAAGAACTTTTACTTTTAATTCTATCCAAAACACTAATTATAAATTTACTGTAGAATGCCTCATAGACTCTGGAAGCCCGATTAGCTTTGTGAAGGAAAATGTAGTTCCTCTTAGTATAGAAATACAAAAATTTGAAAATTTATCGTTTTTTGGTTTAAATTTTAAGTTTACTATAAAATAAAATGTAAAAATATTTTGTTTTGTAAAAGTTTTGAATAAATATGTTAAAATTGAATTAATCGTAGTTGACAATGAATCTATGGGATATTCTTCAGTTTTAGGACGAGATTTCTTAGCTAACAGTTTTTTTTTTTTTTTTTTGTAAATATTCTTTAATTTGCAATCTATTTAAATAATAATAAGCAAATTTGATTACATAAATTTAACAGAGTTATTTTGAACTTCATTAAGTCCAAAAATACAATGAACATATTTAAATGAACATTAACAACAACTTAAATATAAAATAATAACAAACTTAAAATAGCTATATGTACATACTTATTATCTAAATGGTAAATCTAGTGTATGATATCTTTTAAGTCTTTTAATTTCATTAGTATCATCAAGAAGTCTTATAGCTAGAGTATTGGTGTGATTACTAAGTCTAGTAAGGTATCTTGCGCTGAAGTTATTTATTTCTTTTTTAACAAAAGAGACATTGAGATTTTTATGGATTTGAATGTATGTGACAAACCAAGGTGCATTAGTAATTTGCCTTAATATTTTGGATTGAAAACGTTGTAAAATTTCAATATTTGAATTACTTGCTGTACCCCATTATTGAATTCCATATGTCCATACAGGTTTCAGTATGGTTTTATAGAGCAGTAATTTATTGTTAAGACTTAATTCAGATTTTGGATTAAGTAACCAGTACATTCTTTTGGATTTCAAATTAAGCTGGAGACGTTTAGCTTTAATATGATTTTTCTACGTTAGCCTCCTATCGAGATGCAGTCCTAGATATTTAATGCTGTCACAATTTGGAATTTCAGAGTTATTTACAAAAACTGCAGGGCAGTTTCCTTTTTTTAAAGCGAAAGTTACATGAGCCGATTTTGAAGTATTTATTTTAATATTCCACGTTGTTAACCATAACTGAATTTTGTTGAGTGCAGATTGAACTAGATTTGAAGCCACAGTTGCAGATTCATTTGAAGCAAGTACAGCAGTGTCATCAGCATATGTAGCTGTAGTTACCAAATCTGTTATAGGCATGTCTGAAGTAAAGATCGTAAACAGAACCGGCCCTAAGACACTGCCTTGTGGCACACCTGCTCTTATTTGCTTAATATCAGATGTTTCATCATTGATTTTAACATAAAAACAACGATTTTCTAAGTACGATTATAATATTAAGTAAACTGGAACAGGAAGGAGTTTTTTTTAGCTTAAATAATAGACCACTATGCCAGACTCGATCAAAAGCTTGCTGAACATCCAAAAACCAGAGAAATAAAAAAATATTTCCAGAGAATCAATAATGACATTTACGATACGATGGCATTGTTCAGGTGTGCCGTGATTACTTCGAAATCCAAATTGATATTCAAACACAAAAAAAAATAGTGTGCGATTCACACATTTTAATTATAATTTTAGAATTATACTAATGTAGTATACGTAGTAGGTAAGGTAGTATATAAGTAGCATGTATGTAGTATAAGTAGTATGTAAATATGCAACCCTGTGCAATAAGGAGTGATGAAGACGTTGTGGTGCAACGTCCCATTTTTGAAAAGCAGTAATAAATAAATCGTAAAGAAGTAAACGTCGTGTTTTTATTACTCCTACAACCTCAGAAGTGGGATCGGTCCGCGAAAATTTTATGAATTTTTTTTTTAAGATCCTGACAAACTGTATTAAAATCATGGAAAATTTAAGTAAACTCCTAGTAAGAGATTTAAAGAAAATGAGTGCGGCTCTGGACATGCCAGACAATGGCACAAAAAAAATATTGTGTTCAACATAGATCAAACGCAGAAACACCCAGGAAACGTGCAGCAACAACAAGAAATAGAGCAAAATAGTGGTGAAATTGCGTAACAAAAATCGAACATGCAACAACAAGAAATACTGTTAAAAATTTTGAATCAAAACGTCGAGTTAGAAACAGATCCAGAAGAAGAGCAACAACATATCAATATGAAGAGAAACGACGAGAAAATTGTACAGTTAGATTCCGAAAACGAGAGGGTGACCGATGATGAGCAACAACAAAAATTATGTGTCAATGTGCAGCTGCAAAAGTTAGAAGAACAAGAGAAGTGCAAAGAAGAACAAAAATGCGAGGCAACTGAAGCAAATTTGTACGACTAAGTGACGAACGAGGAAGAGTGCAGAGCTTACAGCGACAAGATCAAAATGGCTGAAAATTTTATGAATAAAACGGTCGAACAAAAATTTATGAAAGAAGAGTTAAAGTTGTTAGCACGAGAAAATGAATTATTAAAAAGAGAGCAGAAAATCTTAGCCATGGAAAACGAAATGTTGAAGTTACGTATGAGCAAGAACCACGAAGAGCCTGAAGAAAAAGTAAGTCAGCCAGTCGCACTGAAGGAAGTACGAAATCTAATCAGAGACTTCGATGGAACGACGGATGTAAATTTTTGGGTTTCCCAAATATGAAGCATCAGAAATAAATATTCATTATGTGACAATAAGGTACGAGCTTTATTTATCACCAAACTTTCCGGAAAAGCCTATTCATGGGTGGAGCCCAAAAATTATGCTATAGGTGACAACATCGACGAATTATTGGAGGAATTTTGTTTGGCTTTCACTGTTAAAGAAAGCAGATTGGCTTCACGTAGAAAATTTGATCAACGAAAGTGGCAACATAATGAAAGCTTCTCCGAATATTACATGGAAAAAATTATGTTAGCAGAAAAAATTTCCATTGATGAGCAAGAGTTTATTGAATACATATTGGACGGAATTCCTGATGTGAACATACGCAGACAGGCGTCAATGCAAAACTTCGAAATGAAAAATCAACTTCTCAAAGCACTTGCGGGCGTTGAGTTACCAAGGCGTTCTGAGGAGATGCGTCCGACGAAACCAAAAACAACATTCAGCAGACCAGTCGTAAGATGCTATAACTGTAACAGTTATGGTCATTTCGCAGCAGATTGCACTAAACCGAAACGAGAGCCTGGGACGTGCTATGCTTGTGGTAGCAACAAACATCTAGTTTGAGATTGCTGGCTGAACAAAAAAATCAAGGTGGAGAGTAATGACTATGTAAGAACTTTTACTTTTAATTCTATCCAAAACACTAATTATAAATTTACTGTAGAATGCCTCATAGACTCTGGAAGCCCGATTAGCTTTGTGAAGGAAAATGTAGTTCCTCTTAGTATAGAAATACAAAAATTTGAAAATTTATCGTTTTTTGGTTTAAATTTTAAGTTTACTATAAAATAAAATGTAAAAATATTTTGTTTTGTAAAAGTTTTGAATAAATATGTTAAAATTGAATTAATCGTAGTTGACAATGAATCTATGGGATATTCTTCAGTTTTAGGACGAGATTTCTTAGCTAACAGTTTTTTTTTTTTTTTTTTGTAAATATTCTTTAATTTGCAATCTATTTAAATAATAATAAGCAAATTTGATTACATAAATTTAACAGAGTTATTTTGAACTTCATTAAGTCCAAAAATACAATGAACATATTTAAATGAACATTAACAACAACTTAAATATAAAATAATAACAAACTTAAAATAGCTATATGTACATACTTATTATCTAAATGGTAAATCTAGTGTATGATATCTTTTAAGTCTTTTAATTTCATTAGTATCATCAAGAAGTCTTATAGCTAGAGTATTGGTGTGATTACTAAGTCTAGTAAGGTATCTTGCGCTGAAGTTATTTATTTCTTTTTTAACAAAAGAGACATTGAGATTTTTATGGATTTGAATGTATGTGACAAACCAAGGTGCATTAGTAATTTGCCTTAATATTTTGGATTGAAAACGTTGTAAAATTTCAATATTTGAATTACTTGCTGTACCCCATTATTGAATTCCATATGTCCATACAGGTTTCAGTATGGTTTTATAGAGCAGTAATTTATTGTTAAGACTTAATTCAGATTTTGGATTAAGTAACCAGTACATTCTTTTGGATTTCAAATTAAGCTGGAGACGTTTAGCTTTAATATGATTTTTCTACGTTAGCCTCCTATCGAGATGCAGTCCTAGATATTTAATGCTGTCACAATTTGGAATTTCAGAGTTATTTACAAAAACTGCAGGGCAGTTTCCTTTTTTTAAAGCGAAAGTTACATGAGCCGATTTTGAAGTATTTATTTTAATATTCCACGTTGTTAACCATAACTGAATTTTGTTGAGTGCAGATTGAACTAGATTTGAAGCCACAGTTGCAGATTCATTTGAAGCAAGTACAGCAGTGTCATCAGCATATGTAGCTGTAGTTACCAAATCTGTTATAGGCATGTCTGAAGTAAAGATCGTAAACAGAACCGGCCCTAAGACACTGCCTTGTGGCACACCTGCTCTTATTTGCTTAATATCAGATGTTTCATCATTGATTTTAACATAAAAACAACGATTTTCTAAGTACGATTATAATATTAAGTAAACTGGAACAGGAAGGAGTTTTTTTTAGCTTAAATAATAGACCACTATGCCAGACTCGATCAAAAGCTTGCTGAACATCCAAAAACCAGAGAAATAAAAAAAATATTTCCAGAGAATCAATAATGACATTTACGATACGATGGCATTGTTCAGGTGTGCCGTGATTACTTCGAAATCCAAATTGATATTCAAACACAAAAAAAAAATAGTGTGCGATTCACACATTTTAATTATAATTTTAGAATTATACTAATGTAGTATACGTAGTAGGTAAGGTAGTATATAAGTAGCATGTATGTAGTATAAGTAGTATGTAAATATGCAACCCTGTGCAATAAGGAGTGATGAAGACGTTGTGGTGCAACGTCCCATTTTTGAAAAGCAGTAATAAATAAATCGTAAAGAAGTAAACGTCGTGTTTTTATTACTCCTACAACCTCAGAAGTGGGATCGGTCCGCGAAAATTTTATGAATTTTTTTTTTAAGATCCTGACAAACTGTATTAAAATCATGGAAAATTTAAGTAAACTCCTAGTAAGAGATTTAAAGAAAATGAGTGCGGCTCTGGACATGCCAGACAATGGCACAAAAAAAATATTGTGTTCAACATAGATCAAACGCAGAAACACCCAGGAAACGTGCAGCAACAACAAGAAATAGAGCAAAATAGTGGTGAAATTGCGTAACAAAAATCGAACATGCAACAACAAGAAATACTGTTAAAAATTTTGAATCAAAACGTCGAGTTAGAAACAGATCCAGAAGAAGAGCAACAACATATCAATATGAAGAGAAACGACGAGAAAATTGTACAGTTAGATTCCGAAAACGAGAGGGTGACCGATGATGAGCAACAACAAAAATTATGTGTCAATGTGCAGCTGCAAAAGTTAGAAGAACAAGAGAAGTGCAAAGAAGAACAAAAATGCGAGGCAACTGAAGCAAATTTGTACGACTAAGTGACGAACGAGGAAGAGTGCAGAGCTTACAGCGACAAGATCAAAATGGCTGAAAATTTTATGAATAAAACGGTCGAACAAAAATTTATGAAAGAAGAGTTAAAGTTGTTAGCACGAGAAAATGAATTATTAAAAAGAGAGCAGAAAATCTTAGCCATGGAAAACGAAATGTTGAAGTTACGTATGAGCAAGAACCACGAAGAGCCTGAAGAAAAAGTAAGTCAGCCAGTCGCACTGAAGGAAGTACGAAATCTAATCAGAGACTTCGATGGAACGACGGATGTAAATTTTTGGGTTTCCCAAATATGAAGCATCAGAAATAAATATTCATTATGTGACAATAAGGTACGAGCTTTATTTATCACCAAACTTTCCGGAAAAGCCTATTCATGGGTGGAGCCTCAAAAATTATGCTATAGGTGACAACATCGACGAATTATTGGAGGAATTTTGTTTGGCTTTCACTGTTAAAGAAAGCAGATTGGCTTCACGTAGAAAATTTGATCAACGAAAGTGGCAACATAATGAAAGCTTCTCCGAATATTACATGGAAAAAATTATGTTAGCAGAAAAAATTTCCATTGATGAGCAAGAGTTTATTGAATACATATTGGACGGAATTCCTGATGTGAACATACGCAGACAGGCGTCAATGCAAAACTTCGAAATGAAAAATCAACTTCTCAAAGCACTTGCGGGCGTTGAGTTACCAAGGCGTTCTGAGGAGATGCGTCCGACGAAACCAAAAACAACATTCAGCAGACCAGTCGTAAGATGCTATAACTGTAACAGTTATGGTCATTTCGCAGCAGATTGCACTAAACCGAAACGAGAGCCTGGGACGTGCTATGCTTGTGGTAGCAACAAACATCTAGTTTGAGATTGCTGGCTGAACAAAAAAATCAAGGTGGAGAGTAATGACTATGTAAGAACTTTTACTTTTAATTCTATCCAAAACACTAATTATAAATTTACTGTAGAATGCCTCATAGACTCTGGAAGCCCGATTAGCTTTGTGAAGGAAAATGTACTTCCTCTTAGTATAGAAATACAAAAATTTGAAAATTTATCGTTTTTTGGTTTAAATTATAGTAAACTTAAAAGTCTTGGAAAAATATTTTGTTTTGTAAAAGTTATGAATAAATATGTTCAAATTGAATTAATCGTAGTTGACAATGAATCTATGGGATATTCTGCAGTTTTAGGACGAGATTTCTTAGCTAACAGTTTTTTTTTTTTTTTTTTTTGTAAATATTCTTTTATTTGCAATCTATTTAAATAATAATAAGCAAATTTGATTACATAAATTTAACAGAGTTATTTTGAACTTCATTAAGTCCAAAAATACAATGAACATATTTAAATGAACATTAACAACAACTTAAATATAAAATAATAACAAACTTAAAATAGCTATATGTACATACTTATTATCTAAATGGTAAATCTAGTGTATGATATCTTTTAAGTCTTTTAATTTCATTAGTATCATCAAGAAGTCTTATAGCTAGAGTATTGGTGTGATTACTAAGTCTAGTAAGGTATCTTGCGCTGAAGTTATTTATTTCTTTTTTAACGAAAGAGACATTGAGATCTTTATGGATTTGAATGTATGTGACAAACCAAGGTGCATTAGTAATTTGCCTTAATATTTTGGATTGAAAACGTTGTAAAATTTCAATATTTGAATTACTTGCTGTACCCCATTATTGAATTCCATATGTCCATACAGGTTTCAGTATGGTTTTATAGAGCAGTAATTTATTGTTAAGACTTAATTCAGATTTTGGATTAAGTAACCAGTACATTCTTTTGGATTTCAAATTAATCTCCTAGATATTTAATGCTGTCACAATTTGGAATTTCAGAGTTATTTACAAAAACTGCAGGGCAGTTTCCTTTTTTTAAAGCGAAAGTTACATGAGCCGATTTTGAAGTATTTATTTTAATATTCCACGTTGTTAACCATAACTGAATTTTGTTGAGTGCAGATTGAACTAGATTTGAAGCCACAGTTGCAGATTCATTTGAAGCAAGTACAGCAGTGTCATCAGCATATGTAGCTGTAGTTACCAAATCTGTTATAGGCATGTCTGAAGTAAAGATCGTAAACAGAACCGGCCCTAAGACACTGCCTTGTGGCACACCTGCTCTTATTTGCTTAATATCAGATGTTTCATCATTGATTTTAACATAAAAACAACGATTTTCTAAGTACGATTATAATATTAAGTAAACTGGAACAGGAAGGAGTTTTTTTTAGCTTAAATAATAGACCACTATGCCAGACTCGATCAAAAGCTTGCTGAACATCCAAAAACCAGAGAAATAAAAAAAATATTTCCAGAGAATCAATAATGACATTTACGATACGATGGCATTGTTCAGGTGTGCCGTGATTACTTCGAAATCCAAATTGATATTCAAACACAAAAAAAAATAGTGTGCGATTCACACATTTTAATTATAATTTTAGAATTATACTAATGTAGTATACGTAGTAGGTAAGGTAGTATATAAGTAGCATGTATGTAGTATAAGTAGTATGTAAATATGCAACCCTGTGCAATAAGGAGTGATGAAGACGTTGTGGTGCAACGTCCCATTTTTGAAAAGCAGTAATAAATAAATCGTAAAGAAGTAAACGTCGTGTTTTTATTACTCCTACAACCTCAGAAGTGGGATCGGTCCGCGAAAATTTTATGAATTTTTTTTTTAAGATCCTGACAAACTGTATTAAAATCATGGAAAATTTAAGTAAACTCCTAGTAAGAGATTTAAAGAAAATGAGTGCGGCTCTGGACATGCCAGACAATGGCACAAAAAAAATATTGTGTTCAACATAGATCAAACGCAGAAACACCCAGGAAACGTGCAGCAACAACAAGAAATAGAGCAAAATAGTGGTGAAATTGCGTAACAAAAATCGAACATGCAACAACAAGAAATACTGTTAAAAATTTTGAATCAAAACGTCGAGTTAGAAACAGATCCAGAAGAAGAGCAACAACATATCAATATGAAGAGAAACGACGAGAAAATTGTACAGTTAGATTCCGAAAACGAGAGGGTGACCGATGATGAGCAACAACAAAAATTATGTGTCAATGTGCAGCTGCAAAAGTTAGAAGAACAAGAGAAGTGCAAAGAAGAACAAAAATGCGAGGCAACTGAAGCAAATTTGTACGACTAAGTGACGAACGAGGAAGAGTGCAGAGCTTACAGCGACAAGATCAAAATGGCTGAAAATTTTATGAATAAAACGGTCGAACAAAAATTTATGAAAGAAGAGTTAAAGTTGTTAGCACGAGAAAATGAATTATTAAAAAGAGAGCAGAAAATCTTAGCCATGGAAAACGAAATGTTGAAGTTACGTATGAGCAAGAACCACGAAGAGCCTGAAGAAAAAGTAAGTCAGCCAGTCGCACTGAAGGAAGTACGAAATCTAATCAGAGACTTCGATGGAACGACGGATGTAAATTTTTGGGTTTCCCAAATATGAAGCATCAGAAATAAATATTCATTATGTGACAATAAGGTACGAGCTTTATTTATCACCAAACTTTCCGGAAAAGCCTATTCATGGGTGGAGCCCAAAAATTATGCTATAGGTGACAACATCGACGAATTATTGGAGGAATTTTGTTTGGCTTTCACTGTTAAAGAAAGCAGATTGGCTTCACGTAGAAAATTTGATCAACGAAAGTGGCAACATAATGAAAGCTTCTCCGAATATTACATGGAAAAAATTATGTTAGCAGAAAAAATTTCCATTGATGAGCAAGAGTTTATTGAATACATATTGGACGGAATTCCTGATGTGAACATACGCAGACAGGCGTCAATGCAAAACTTCGAAATGAAAAATCAACTTCTCAAAGCACTTGCGGGCGTTGAGTTACCAAGGCGTTCTGAGGAGATGCGTCCGACGAAACCAAAAACAACATTCAGCAGACCAGTCGTAAGATGCTATAACTGTAACAGTTATGGTCATTTCGCAGCAGATTGCACTAAACCGAAACGAGAGCCTGGGACGTGCTATGCTTGTGGTAGCAACAAACATCTAGTTTGAGATTGCTGGCTGAACAAAAAAATCAAGGTGGAGAGTAATGACTATGTAAGAACTTTTACTTTTAATTCTATCCAAAACACTAATTATAAATTTACTGTAGAATGCCTCATAGACTCTGGAAGCCCGATTAGCTTTGTGAAGGAAAATGTAGTTCCTCTTAGTATAGAAATACAAAAATTTGAAAATTTATCGTTTTTTGGTTTAAATTATAGTAAACTTAAAAGTCTTGGAAAAATATTTTGTTTTGTAAAAGTTATGAATAAATATGTTCAAATTGAATTAATCGTAGTTGACAATGAATCTATGGGATATTCTGCAGTTTTAGGACGAGATTTCTTAGCTAACAGTTTTTTTTTTTTTTTTTTTTGTAAATATTCTTTTATTTGCAATCTATTTAAATAATAATAAGCAAATTTGATTACATAAATTTAACAGAGTTATTTTGAACTTCATTAAGTCCAAAAATACAATGAACATATTTAAATGAACATTAACAACAACTTAAATATAAAATAATAACAAACTTAAAATAGCTATATGTACATACTTATTATCTAAATGGTAAATCTAGTGTATGATATCTTTTAAGTCTTTTAATTTCATTAGTATCATCAAGAAGTCTTATAGCTAGAGTATTGGTGTGATTACTAAGTCTAGTAAGGTATCTTGCGCTGAAGTTATTTATTTCTTTTTTAACGAAAGAGACATTGAGATCTTTATGGATTTGAATGTATGTGACAAACCAAGGTGCATTAGTAATTTGCCTTAATATTTTGGATTGAAAACGTTGTAAAATTTCAATATTTGAATTACTTGCTGTACCCCATTATTGAATTCCATATGTCCATACAGGTTTCAGTATGGTTTTATAGAGCAGTAATTTATTGTTAAGACTTAATTCAGATTTTGGATTAAGTAACCAGTACATTCTTTTGGATTTCAAATTAAGCTCCTAGATATTTAATGCTGTCACAATTTGGAATTTCAGAGTTATTTACAAAAACTGCAGGGCAGTTTCCTTTTTTTAAAGCGAAAGTTACATGAGCCGATTTTGAAGTATTTATTTTAATATTCCACGTTGTTAACCATAACTGAATTTTGTTGAGTGCAGATTGAACTAGATTTGAAGCCACAGTTGCAGATTCATTTGAAGCAAGTACAGCAGTGTCATCAGCATATGTAGCTGTAGTTACCAAATCTGTTATAGGCATGTCTGAAGTAAAGATCGTAAACAGAACCGGTCCTAAGACACTGCCTTGTGGCACACCTGCTCTTATTTGCTTAATATCAGATGTTTCATCATTGATTTTAACATAAAAACAACGATTTTCTAAGTACGATTATAATACTAAGTAAACTGGAGCAGGAAGGAGTTTTTTTAGCTTAAATAATAGACCACTATGCCAGACTCGATCAAAAGCTTGCTGAACATCCAAAAACCAGAGAAATATTTTTTGGTTTCCAGAGAATCAATAATGACATTTACGATACGATGGCATTGTTCAGGTGTGCCGTGATTACTTCGAAATCCAAATTGATATTCAGGTATAATATGCTGTTTTTCAAGAATAGGTAACATTCTTCTTTCAAATACTTTCGAGAATGTTACTAATAAACTTATCGGTCTATAGGACGAGACAACGTTCTCTGGTTTGTTAGACTTGGAAATTGACATAGTCTTAATATAGTATTATATATAAGCGTTGGTAACAGAATACCTTTATTAGGAAAAGATTTAAGTACTTTGGCATCCAACTTGTCAAATCCAGGAGTTTTGGTGTTATTCAACATCTTTATTTCAGAACGAACTTCATTAGGGGAAATATGTTTCAATGGCAAATCCATTTGACAGGGAATGTCTAAAAAGTTCACAATATCGGTGGTAGTGTTATTTATATCAAATGGTTGAAAACTTTGTTCTAAGTGTTCAGCAAAAGCCTTAACTTTAGACAAGCTTGATCTGCACCAAGTTCCGCTAGCGTCTTTTATTGGAACGTTACGTTTTCTAGGACGTTTTATATATGTAGTAGCTCTCCAAAGTTTGTACTCATCGTTATTGCAACAGTTCAGATTTTTCAAATAATTTCCTAGAGAATCATTTTTAATTTCATGAAGTCGTAGTTTCAGTTGATTTGATGCAAAATTAAGGTTACTTTTATCTCTCGGATTTCTGCTTATTTTCCAAATTCTTCTTAATCGCCTCTTATTTCTGATTAATTCTCACTAGATATGATAACAGTGTTATTATTTTGAATAGGTTGGTGTTGATAAAAAGGCTGCTTCATGAATTAAACTCGTGAAGTTTTCAACTGCATTGTCAAGTTCGCTACCACACTTTAACGCTATATTAAGATTAATGTTTTTATCTATCCAGTATTGAATGGATTTAATATCAGTTTTTGAGGAAAAGAGTTTGTTGGAATTACAGTTTAAAGTGTTCAACGTCGTATTAAAATTCATGATGATGGCTGAATGGTCTGAACTTAAATGATCATTACCTATGATATCTAGGAGGTGGTTCGCGATCCCATGGTAAACAAAGAAGTCAAGCAAATCAGGTATTTTTCTAGGGTCACTGGGCCAGTATGTGGGCCTACCAGTCGATAATGTAGAGTAATGATTGTTTGATATGCATTTGAATAGTTCTTTTCCCTTAGGATTAGCTAGTCTTGAACCCCACCAATGATGTTTTGAGTTATAATCTCCACCAACTATAAATTTAGCACCAAGATTTTTAAAGAATGCTTCATATTGTGAACAGCTTATGTTATATCTTGGATGGCAATAAATAGCAACAATTGAAATATCGAAATTGTTACACTTGATTTTAACTCCCGCAGCTTGAAGATAAGTTTTACAAACAGCGTCTATGACTTCAAATTTTAAAGTAGATTTTATTATTATAGCTGCACCAGCATGCGCTTTATCATCTGGGTGATTATCAGAAATAACATCAAAGCCTCTGATTTTTAAATGAGATCGAGAGGTAAAATGAGATTCAGATATCAATAATATGTCAATAAAATGTAAATGCAAGAACATTTCTATTTCTTGGACATGACGGGAAAGCCCATTGGCATTCCATGCTGCGATTCTAAGATCTATTTGCATAATTTATTAATAAGTATTGACATCATATTCATTAATGAATTGGTTAATTCAATTTCCTTATTTAGTGCTACTTCAATCCTATTCATAATGTCATTATAATTTTGATTTTTTACCACTTGCGCAAAAGACATATTATTAAAGTTATTGTTGATATTTTCTTTATTACCACTAGTGTCTGTGTTAATGTATTCTTGCTGGACAGAAGAGAATTGAGTATTACGATGATTTTCCAATTTTTTGTTGTTTATCATATTAGACGATTTCTTTGGGAGAATCTCTTGGTAGACTTTACATCCCTTATACATAATTCGCAGTATGATTTTGTAGACAATGAACACACCGCGGTGGTGAATTAATATCTTTCTTACATTCAGCTGTGGGGTGATCAAGTCCACATTTAACACATCTATATGGTTTACTGCAATAGGATTTAGTGTGACCAAATTGTTGACATCGATAGCATTGAATTAATTCATGGGTTTTGAGTGGTGGCTCAATTTTAACTATGCAGTTATTAATATGTACAATATCATAAACTGCTTTATTATTTGTATTTGGAGTTAGATCGACAAAAAACATAGATAAGGGATTTTTCGTCACGCGGCTTTTGATGTTGGTAACATTTCTAGCTTCGTGACCATTTGACAGCAGATCATCTTTAATGTCATCAATTGGTGTTGAGTGATGTAAACCCTTAATAACTATATATGCTCTCTCTTGTTTTAGTTGATAGGTGTGGAAAATTACCTTGCTTGTATCAAAGTATTTAATAATTTTTCTATATGAATCAACAGTTTTTAACATTAACCTAACTTGATCATCCTTAAGTGATTTATAAGTAAATTCATTTTTAGGTATAATAGTACAAATATTACTTATCATACCACAAATATCTTTAACACTAGGAATAAATATAGGAGGAGGCTTAGGAGCTCCAGCTGCACTCATAACTTCTGTAGATGGTTCTTCTTCGTCTACTTCTAAAGCTGCAAACTTATTTGCAGACGTTGCATTACGGGATGTTGTTGGTTTATCGGCCACAAATGGTTTTTTATTCCTTATGGCTTTTGGTGAATTTTCCGCATGACGTTTATGCGATTGTTTGCTGGGAACACTTTGCCAGGTCAAGAGGCGTTCATCACCGTCGTCACTCACATCGTCATCCATTTTTAAGTGTTTTTGGTTTTTTTATTATTTTTTTTTTTTTTTTACAATTCTCACTAGAAAGTGTTTTTTTTTTTAAGTTTTTTATAATTTTGGCTTTCTATATTGTTTTTATTCACAATTAAGCACAATAAATTTTTAGAATTAACACGTGTAAAATTTTCTTTGACTTCGCACGTGCGTTGTCATCGACGTCAAATTTGACACTCTTAGCTAACAGTAACAGCAAATTAGTGTTCTGTACATCAAATGTTATTGAAAATGAAAACAATATTGTATACACTGCTGAAGATTATAAGAAAACTAATGTAAATCCAAATCTTGAGATTGGAAACAAATTGTCAACGAATTTCGGAACCGATAAAAATGTTAAAAAGAAAATTAAGAATGTAGTATGTATTAAGAACCTAAGATTTGAATTTGAAGAACAAATTATGTCCATAGATGTGAGTGCAAATACTATTAATTAAATTTAAATATCGGACAAAATATTTCTCAAAATGTTAAGAATAGTTTTGATAACATGTTTCGTAAAACTTATTTAGAAATGAAACGCCCTAATGAACCATTAGTACGTAGCGAAATGAAACTTGTACTCGTTAGTGAGAAACCTTTTCATTGTCCGCCTAGACGATTGTCTTACGCTGAAAAACAAGAATTACAGAAAATATTAGATGATTATTTAGAAAAGGGTATTATAAGAGCTAGTGAATCAGAATATAAGTCACCGATCGTATTAGTAAAGAAGAAAACTGGAGAGTTAAGAATGTGTGTAGACTTTAGAAATTTAAACAAAGTAACGGCCAAACATAATTATCCGATTCGTTTAATTGACGATTTACTGGAAAGATTAGGAAACAAAAGTTTATTTACGAAATTAGATCTGAAAAATGGGTTCTTTAATGTTTTTATGGATAAAGATTCCATTAAATACACTTCCTTTATCACATCTTTAGGACAGTATGAGTTCACCAAAATTCCTTTTGGGCTTAAAAATGCCCCATCAATTTTTCAAATGTTTATCAACAAAGTTTTTTCAGATTTAGTGAGACAAGAAAAAGTTGTCATTTACTTAGATGATATTATGATAGCCACAGATAAAGTTATGGAACACCTTGAAATTTTAGAAGAAGTTATGAAAAGAATAGTGGAAAATAAGTTAGAATTACGTTTAGATAAGTGCGAATTCTTACAAAGTAGTGTGAAATACCTTGGGTATTCAAAATTTTCCGATACCTAACAAAGTTCATTTGGTTCAAAGTTTCTTGGGATTATGCTCGTACTTCAGGCGTTTTATTAAATATTTTTCGATTATTGCTAAACCGCTTTATGATTTGACTAAAAAAGATAAGAAATTTATGTTCGGAATAAATGAATTAGAAGCTTTCGAAACATTAAAACGAAAACTTGTAGAATCTCTATTAGCCCTATTCGATTCAGCCGCGGAGACAGAATTACATTGCGATGCTAGTGCGATAGGTTTTGGGGCTGTGTTACTTCAAAGGAAAGAAGACAAGAGATGGCACCCAGTTTTCTATTTTTCTAAAAGTTCTACAGAAGCCTAACTCACAGTTATGAATTAGAAACGTTAGCAATAATTTATGCATTAAGAAGGTTTCGAGTCTATTTACATGGAAGACAATTTAAGATAATTACAGATTGCAACTCACTCACAATGACATTGAATAAGAAAGAATTGAATCCAAGAATTGCAAGATGGGCTTTAGAGATGCAAAATTTTGATTATGTAGTAGAACATAGAGCAGGAAAACGAATGCAGCACGTAGATGCATTAAGTAGGAGTTTATGTATAATGATAGTTGAAACAAATACGTTTGAGGAAAATTTAGTAATATGCCAAAACAAAAATCCAAAGATAGTTAAGTTAAAAAATGAATTACAAGATCACGAACATAAATTTTACGAAATGAGGAATTCTTTAAAAAAAAATAGACAGCAAAACTTTACTATTTTATGTCCCAGAAGCAATGGAAAGCCATGTCTTATACAAATATAATAATGAGATGGGCCACTTGGGGATAAATAAAGTTACTGAATTAATAGGTAAAAGTTACTGGTTTCCACATATTAGGACAAAAATTGAAGAACACATTAGAAACTGTTTAAAATGTATAGCCTATTCTACTAAAAATGGTAAGGCTGAAGGTTTATTGCATAATATTCCAAAATCTGAAAAGCCGTTTGAGATGTTACACATAGATCATTATGGCCCAATTGATAAAAATACAGTGAAAAAGCATTTGTTAGTCAAATTTGTCAAATTATATCCAACCAAAACTACAGCAACCAAAGAAGTTACAGCAGCTCTAAAAGAATATTTTAGGTATTACAGTAGGCCAAAATATATAGTGTCGGATAGAGGTACAAGTTTTACGTCAAAGGATTTTGAAGAGTTTATCATAGAGAATGATATTCGACATATAAAAATAGCGACAGGTTCACCTCAAGCTAATGGCCAAGTTGAAAGAGTCAACCAAAATCTAGGGCCAATGATTGCAAAACTTACAGATACAGAGAATAATTTTAATTGGGAAAAAGTTATAGAAACAGTTGAATTTTCTTTAAATAACTCAAGTCATCGAATGATTAATGAACACCCGAGTGTTATGTTATTTGGTGTGAATCAAAGAGGAAAAGTTAAGGATAGTATTAGAGAAAATATTTTAGTCGAGGTAGAAAATGACAGAAACTTAGGAAAAATTAGAAGAGAAGCTCATGAAAATCAACTCAAAGTTCAGGCATATAACGAAAATTATGTTAATTCAAAAAGGAAAAGTCCAGTAAGCTATAAAGAAGGCGATTATGTAGTCTTAAAAAACTTCGACTGCAATGTAGGTGTACCTAGGAAATGAATACCGAAATTTAAGGGTCCTTATAAAATAAGTAAAGTCTTAGATAATGATAGATATTTAATAGAAGACATTGCAGGTTTTCAGCAAAAACAAATTCCTTATAAAGGAGTTTGGGCAGTACAAAATATTAAGCATTGGTTCCAGGGAAAAATTACAGAAAATAATGTTGTAAGGAATGATAAAAATACTGATGTAGTTATAAGAAGAAAATGTAAAGCAAAAGATACTGCCACAGATAATAACAATAGATATAATTTAAGAAGTAATGTAAAAAGCTTAGAGCCAACATGAATCGGGTGATTCATATGGTCAGGATGGCCGAATTGTAGTATACGTAGTATGTAAGGTAGTATATAAGTAGCATGTATGTAGTATAAGTAGTATGTAAATATGCAACCCTGTGCAATAAGGAGTGATGAGGACGTTGTGGTGCAACGTCCCATTTTTGAAAAGCAGTAATAAATAAATAGTAAAGAAGTAAACGTCGTGTTTTTATTACTCCTACACTAAGAACATTTTTTTAAGACATATCTGATGTGGACGTGTCAATATTGCGATATCTATTTTAGTAATATGAAGGCATATTCGTAGTAATACTTTTATATTTATATAACGTTTGGTTTATATGGGACGTGGGCTGCCTTGCTGCGGTTACGAATGCATCAGTCCGTTCAATCCTCTGATATTAGACATTAGCCTGGTTTTAATGCGAAATGGTCAAATGGTCCAGGTCCTCATTTTTTCCAACCGCCAACATTTCACCCATACATACCTACCCCCTGTCTGCGCCCCTTCTGGGGGGCGCATCAATCATCAAATTGTGATTTCATGTATTAAATACTGCTATTGAATTATATAAAAGTTGAAAATAAAGAAAATTTGTATAAAAGATATACAAAAAAGTTATATAAAAGTTAAACCATATAGTTCTCCTCGCTTGTTGCAAATTGTTTCTTGTAATTGGCGATGACTAATAATAAATCTTGAAACTCCTCTTCATTCCGTCCGACAATTTTTACAGGTTCTTTGTAGTAGTCGAGATCATCCAAAACGGAAGGAGGTTGATTTAAAAAATCTTGAGATAACCCGAAGCAAATAAAAAATTTAATTTATCGTATATTCGCCGCGAATTCGTGGCGAAAATTTCGCATCGCACTTTGCGTCGCTCGTTTGGTGTGAACGTGGCCTTAGTTGGATACCATATGTTTAAATTGGTTTTATGGTGCTATTGTATAGGAGTACCTTGCTTTCCAGGCTTAGTGGAGTTCTGTGGTTAATAAGCCATTAGACGCCGATCTAGGTGAATCCCAAGGTATGTGAAATCGGATCCTTGTGGAATAGGGATATTACATAGGGATATTGTTGGGCATGTATTTAGTATTAGTGTGAATGTCCCATGTTTACTCTTTTGCTTATTTACTTTTATGAGCCAATTCGACAGCCATTTTTCTATGACTTTTAAATCGTCTCCTAGTTCAGTTGACGCTTTTGTGGGACACTTGTCGGTGCTTAGTATTTTTGTGTCATCAGCAAATGTTGATGTAACTACACTAAGGGAAATTTCTTAATTTAAATTTAAAGGTGATCACGTTTGAATTCAAAGTGATGAAATTTAAAGCGTTTCTCCACAAAATTGTAGATGTGAATAAAAACGTATACAAATTAAAAGTGTTTAATATTATTTTCAAAGCGTTCGCTTTGAATTTTTCATTATATCTGAGGAAATATTCACTTTGAAATTAAAAGTGTACACTTTTAATATTCGATTTTCTCACTTTGAATTTCAATAGTTTTCACTTTGAAATTAAAAGTGTACACTTGAAATTTTTCACTTTGAATTTTGAGATTTTTCACTTTGAAATTTAAAGTGAACACTTTTAATTTTGAAATTTTTTAATTTGAATTTTGAGGTTTTTCACTTTGAAATTAAAAGTGAACACTTTTAAAATAAAATAAAACATTGTAAAATATATAATTTCAAAGTAAATTCTTCAAAAATCATAGCAATCGTGCCTTCAGTTGTTCAAAAACTTTAAACTATGCAAACAAACAAAGAATCGGTGACCTGGTGAGTTGGTATTTCGCTTTTGTATTAAATAAATTAAACCTTGTTTTCTCCCTCATTCTAGAAAGATATCCAGAAACTCAGTTGGTTGTCATCGGCATACCCCCAGACGCATCAACATCGGACCACCTCTCTTGTATTTAGAAGCGCCATCCCGAAAGACAGCATTTTACACAACTTAATGTAAAACTTATCAATATCACCTAAAACTATTAAACATAATGTAGAAATATAAAAATGTAACAAATACATACATAAACACGTAATAAAATAATAAATAATACATTCAATTGTATTTTAATTTGAGCCATTTTATATTGAAAGTGATCACTTTTGAATAGTGATCAAAAGTATTCACTTTAAATTTCAAAATGAAAAAACTCGATTCAAATTTAAACGTGTTCACTTTAAATTTCAAAGTGAAAAATTTCAATTCAAATTCAAAAGTGATCACTTTAAATTTCAAAGTGAAAAATTTCAATACAAATTTAAAAGTGTTCTGTTTTAATTTTACTATTTTTCTCTTTGGCGCCCTTTCATATTTGAACACTTTTAATTTTAAAGTGTTTTGTACTGAAGCTTAAAGTGTTTTTCCCTGTGTGTAGCTCATTATTTGTTTTCGTTCGAGAAAAATAGCGGAGCAGTATTTTCGGTTTTCAAATGCTTTTCTTATATCATTGGTTATGCGTTTTACTGGTTACTTGATGGAGGGGGATGAGGGCCGAAATAAAGAAAAAGTACAACAACAAAATATGGTGGCGGACTCATTTGGTTTGGCCATAAAGTTAGGTCAAAGTTCAAATTTATGATTCAAATAGCCACCAAATCCACAAATATTACCCGATCGGGCAATACAAAATATCAAATAAAAGGTAATTAAAAATACTACAAAACTGCATTCTGGTAATGTTTATTTGTACATCGGGTAATATTTGTGGATTTGGTGGCTATTTGCCCCAACTTTTTATTGTTGTTGGAATGTACACTGAAAACACTACCTTTTGACATATAAATTATAGTATTTGGCGCTGGGTGTGGTAAAGTAAAATTATGCCAACAAACAAATCAGAGACACAATCCGAATGAATACTTGTATACTTCTGTCTCAGAAACATAAACAGTGTTGCAGCATTAGACTATCTCTTTCTCACAAATATTCTCTTATAATGAAAAATAGAAAAAGTAGGAAGGAGGCAAATTCCAGTGGATGACGTAAGCAATCGAGAGACCTTCTTTTGGAAGATATCACAGAAAAAGTATACGAAAGGAAGAAAGGGGATCAAACTTTCAAATATACTTTCGCCTTATAAATAATCACTTCAAATTTTAAATATTTTTTAAAGCAAGTAAAAAAAGTGTACAATATTTAAAACAAAGTTTCACTTCTTTCTCGTGTACTCTGCTAAAAGACTCGAATTCTTATAAAGCACATAACCTTATGGGGGCGTTCACACCGAACAGCGAATCGACGAGCGAATTCCTATCTTTTCGCGCGAAAATTCATTTACATTAGATCTTATGAGAGCGTACATATCGCACAAGCGATGCGAAAAGCGAAGCAAATACGAGCGAAATGTAAACGAACTTGAAACGAAGAGAACGAAGAACAGATTGGAATGAATGAACATTTTGTAGAGATAATTTTTTTCATGACACGGATTTCTGTGAACATATTTTTATACCCTACCCTCTGTCGGTAAGGGAGGAGAGTTCGTAGGTATGGAAAAATATATATATTCTTGATCAGCGTCACCCCCTGAGCCGATTTAGCTATGTCCGTCTGTTTGTCTGTGTGTGTATCTGTCTGTCGAAATAGATTTTCTGAAGAAACGGTATCGGTATCAAAGTTCTTCATCTTTTTACTTGCATCATATGCTTTGCAAATGTGAGCTGAGGCAAACATTCAAGGATTGAAAATATTATTCATAAATTATAAAAGGGCAAATGAAGTAATGAAAGGAGCATTGAGAAGAAGGAAGGGGAAGGATGGAAGTATTTGCAGTAGAAAGGAGGCGGAATCCAGTGGATAACGTAGGCAAGAGAGAGAGATTTGAGAAAGATCAGAAGTTGGAACTTCCAAGAGATCATCTATTGGAAGATATCATAGAAAAAAAGATTACGAAAGGAAGGAAAGGGAAGGGACCCTTAAAGTAACCATTGGTGTAACATTCGTAAGATTCAACACCACGGTCCACCCTTGTAAATTCAGCGAAAGCTACTCATCTCATTCATTCTTGGAACCTAAAGTTCGATGGTTCCTCTGTGGAGAATTTCGTTTACCACATTGGCCTACAGACTCATGAACTCCACTCGCCTAAATGAAAACTTCCAAATTGGTGAACTGAAACATATATCGCTATGAAATTTTGTATGTGATCAAGTACTACTAATATGAGCTCACATTATAAACATCGCCTAACGGCCCCTACCTCCAGTAAACATTTGATATAGAATATCTAGTGAACCATACCTCATATACATAGAGAAGGATAAACTTTTGTGCGTGATCAGTTACTACAAATATACATAAGTTCACATTTCTAAAATAGCTATCGCCTTCGTCAGCATATAATTACGACGTCTTATGCCAAAATTAAAAGAAAACGGTTATCAACTACCATTTTTACCGATATAACCTTAATATATCAAATTATGTTTTTATGTATTAGATCCATTCAACCAAAAAATAATCATACTCTTTAAAGTTTTACATTTATTTTCAAAATATATTTACCACAAAATACTCAATTTATTTCATTTTCACTTTCTAATTGAGTTAAGTAAAATTCTCGCTACAGTTTTGGGTGTAGGGTATATAAGCTTCGGCCCGGCCGAAGTTAACGCTTTTACTATAATGAAAAATCGGAAAAGTAGGAAGGAGGCAAAATCCAGTGGATGGCGTAAGCAAGAGAGAGAGATAGGAGAACGATCAGAAGCTGGAACGTCCAAGAGACCTTCTGTTGGAAGATATCACAGAAGAAAGTATACGAAAGAAAGGAAAGGGATCAAGTGAAGGAAAAGAGGCAGCCACGTTCTAAACTTTCAAATATACTTTCTCCTTATAAATAAATACTTAAAATTGTTTTTTTTTTCATTCAAAACTAAAACCAGACTATTAGACCTATTGCACGGCTCATAAGGTAAGTCCAGGTGATCTAGTGTATAACACATGGTTGCCATGGTCTAAATGCGCTGAGCGGCCACTCTAACCTTACCTATGGGAGTCGTATCAGTAGTACACGATCATACACAAAATTTCAGCATGATATATGTCATAGTTCACGAGATATTCCATTATGAATGTTTGCTTTATTTCGGAGGTGGGCGTGTCCGTTTTCGCTTATGTTTACATACAAGTAGCTAATTAAAATAAAAATACTAAACTTTCAAGTCAGTATATCTTACTGTTTTTTCAGAAAGTTTATTTCAAAAGACAGACATACAAACAGACAGATGGATATCGCTGAATCGAATGAATGATTAAGTCTTCGGGGAGAAAAAGTAAAAAGTCCTATTTTTTGCAACCGTATGGTTGCGTTCTCTCTATCTTCACTTCAATTCGTCAGGTTGCTGTTATGCCACCTTTCCTACGATATAAGGTATAAGAAAATCGGACATCAAAATCCTCTCAAGGTTAGCTTTCATAAGAGGGGCAGACTTTTACAATTTTTTTTTTGTATGAAGACCGACCCTAGGGTACAGTAAGCACAACAGCAATCTGACGAATTGATGTGAAGATAAAGAGAAGGAGATCCTAACAACTCTCTTAATTTCGGGTCATTAATTTGGTCGTTTTTTTCGTAGAATAGATTTAAAGGGCAAGTGGGGGCAGCGAGTCTATCCCAATTGTGGCACCAATGGAGTTTCATTACAAAAAAATGACGTCTAACGTGGAACCGGAAGGTAGAGAGTATCGAATGGCTAACGTGCAGATAGCTGCGAGTTCCTAATAAATGTAATAATTACCTCAAGGACCAAGTTTATCTGATTGATATTTGGAATTTGTCGAGATTATGTTTCCCTCTTAAATAGTCACGCCTAGTCTGAGGTCATGATTCGGAATACATGATCTTGAGAATATATTCGAGATACACGAACACTATGAGCACAGATTACCAGATATGAAACTTCTGACATTTGTGGCTAAACGTAAAAAAAAATCTCACATCACATTTAGTGGTGAATTATTTGTAACGAAGTGGCATCGATAAAAGTCAACTTTTGGTGAAACAAATCAACTGTTTTTCATATCAATTAGATTTATCAAACATGGAAGTTTGAGATAATAACAGAAACGCAATTTGTTATTATGTTGGTTTGGGAAACCAAAACTGTTTGAAAATTAAATTATGAATTTTGAGCATTGCAAATATTACTTATATTGCTTTAAGACCTTCATATGTAAAGGTTTTAGGTATAGATTTTCAAAACACAATTATTTTCACATAATTTCGGAAGAAGAAGAAGAAATGCATTTTTTGAGCGGGAAGGTGAATAAAGGCAGTAAGTCATAAGAGACAGTATATGTTCAATGATTGAAAATATTATTCATGAATTGTTTTTAAGATTTATTTAATTCAAAAGAATAATTAGATTTCTTAAATTCATTTTTTAAATAAAATAACATATGTAATTTACATTTGTAAACTCGGATCAATGGGTTCAATCAACGCGAACAAAGCGCTGAAGAGTTTCTATGAATGAATGAGAAACGTCAAAAGGAACACGTGTTCACTTGCCTCATTAAATTTTAATAAAAATTCTAAATGGATCGAAAAGAAATGGATTGGAGAGGTACTGCGGGAAGTGACTCCAAAATACCGCTGATTTTCTAATATAGCCTGCTCCAAAACAGAAGAACATTTTCGCGCAGGTTTGAGAGTGAGGAAAACTAGCGCACCGGGGTCGCTTCGCTCCCTGGTTTGCCTGGTCCACCCAGGCAAAAATTGTTAACTTCGGCCAGGCCGAAGTTTACATACCCTACACCCTGAATACAACGTTTATTAAAGATAAAACAAATTAATGATTATGTTGTGAAGTAATCCATATGAATATCTGTATAACTGTAAATATCATACGTCATTGCACTAATTTCTAAAGTCGGTATAATATTAGTGGATCTTTTCGTTCTGCAAATATATTTCATTCATTCAATATGTGGATATTCTATATCAAATGTCTACTTGAGGTGAGTGTGTCCATTGTGTGATGTTTAGAATGTAAGGTCGTATTAGAGTACTTTATCACACACAAAATTTAATCTCGATGTATACATTGATTTAGGAGTGACAGACGGACGAAGGACAACCCGGAGTGGACAAAAGTATTGACAGTAAACTGCAACCGAGGAACTGAACGAAGACGGGGTTGAGGAAAGAGAAGAGAAACGGACAGACAGAAAGTCGTGATTTGAATTTAGAAGCAGACGAACGTGTTCTCGATCATTGTATTTTTGAATATTAAATAAAACCAAATGTGAACTATGAACTAAATAAATACTTAATTTAATTATAATTTTATAAACAATTAAAGTGTTTTCATTCAGCCATTAAGCTGAAAGTAGGAGTTTGGCATTAAGCGGAAAATCCCCTCCTACAACTTTGGGGGCTCGGTCCGGGAATGGATCAGACGGATGGATCTTGCGTGAATATTGAACTGTAAAGAAAAGTGAAAAGTGTGTTTCCAAACTTTATGATTGAAATTGTCGATTAAAAATATGTACGTCTGATTCGATTTTGTGCTGTGCATGCGAATTTGAACTGTACCCGCAATAACGGTACAAGAAAGTTCGAGAAGGTTGAGACGCGTCACTTGAACATTCGTGAAAAGTCGTTATTTTAAAAACCGAACGAAGTTTTCGGTTGGAGAAAAATACAATAGATACAGAAAATATTAGAGAAGGCACGACTGCGGCGTGCGAGAAAGAGATCGGTATTACTGCGGTGTGCACGATAAGAGATGAAAAGCTGAGAGCATCACTGCGGTGTGCAGAAGCGAAACAGACGAGTGAAAATATCAGAGAAGGCACGACTGCGGCGTGCGAGAAAGAGATCGGCATTACTGCGGTGTGACCGATAAGAGATGAAAAGCTGAGAGCATCACTGCGGTGTGCAGAAGCGAAACAGAAGGAGCACGAGTGAGGAGCACGACTGCGGCGTGCAAAGAGGAACGTAGAGAAGAAAAGCAGAGTGGAGTGAAAGAACAAAATCGGCGATCAACGAGCACGACTGCGGCGTGCAACAGCGAACAGAGTAGAAGAGCACAACTGTGGTGTGCTAGAAAGAGAAGCAAAGAGTGTGTGAGCAAAAGGAATCAAAACAAAAGACGATAGACGAGCACGACTGCGGCGTGCAACAACGAGCGAGAGCAGAGGAGCACAACTGCGAGTGTGCTGGAAGGCAAAGTGAGAAGAACGTGCGTGTAAGGCGAACTGAAGGAATCAAAACAAAGCAGAGAAGATTTATTCCTACTCAGAATATATTTTGTTTGATAAACTGTATTTATTGATCATATTTGTATTTATCTTGTATTATTAAGCATTAACTTATAATATAATTTATTTGTAAAATGGAACATATCACAATTACAAGAATGACGGTGGACCAACTGAAAGAAAAGTTAGGGGAGTTGGGGTTAAGTACTAGTGGACGGAAAACTGAGTTACAGGATAGACTACTCCAACATTTCGGATATTCGGCGTCCGGTGATGTGAGCAGCGAAGATTCCATGCAGAGCGTTCTACCGTCAACAAGTGATCGGAGGAGTCATTCGAGATCGACTACCAGGAGTGTGTTTACTCTGAAAGACGTTGAAGACAGCGTTTCGTCGTTCACTGGAATCGAGGTCCCTGACATTAATCAGTGGCTCGACGAATTTGAGGAAAATGCAATAATCGTTGAGTGGAACGATATACAGAAGTTTGTGTACGGAAAGCAATTACTGAAAGGTGCCGCCAAACTTTTTATTAGGAGTCAAGTCGGAATAAGAGATTGGGCATCATTTAAGTCTTCATTGATAGCCGAATTTGGTACACAGGCCAACTCTATAGCAGTGCATAGAATGTTGCGGAATCGTCGGAAGAAACAAAATGAGACTCTGAGAGAATATCTTATAGCCTAATGGAGATAGGCAAAGTGGCACACGTCGATGAAAGTAGCATAATCGAGTATTTCGTCGAGGGAATCCCTAATACGCGACAAAACAAACTGTTGTTGTATCAGACCAAAAATATTGTCGAGTTGAAGGAGCATATAGTCTGAGGTCATGATTCGCAATACATGATCTTGAGAATATATTCGAGATACACGAACACTATGAGCACAGATTACCAGATATGAAACTTCTGACATTTGTGGCTAAACGTAAAAAAAAATCTCACATCACATTTAGTGGGGAATTATTTGTAACGAAGTGGCATCGATAAAAGTCAACTTTTGGTGAAACAAATCAACTGTTTTTCATATCAATTAGATTTATCAAACATGGAAGTTTGAGATAATAACAGAAATGCAATTTTTATTATGTTGGATTGGGAAACCAAAACTGTTTGAAAATGAAATTATGAATTTTGAGCATTGCAAAGATTACTTATATTGCTTTAAGACCTTCATATGTAAAGGTTTTAGGTATAGATTTTCAAAACACAATTATTTTCACATAATTTCGGAAGAAGAAGAAGAAATGCATTTTTTGAGCGGGAAGGTGAATAAAGGCAGTAAGTCATAAGAGACAGTATATGTTCAATGATTGAAAATATTATTCATGAATTGTTTTTAAGATTTATTTAATTCAAAAGAATAATTAGATTTCTTAAATTCATTTTTTAAATAAAATAACATATGTAATTTACATTTGTAAACTCGGATCAATGGGTTCAATCAACGCGAACAAAGCGCTGAAGAGTTTCTATGAATGAATGAGAAACGTCAAAAGGAACACGTGTTCACTTGCCTCATTAAATTTTAATAAAAATTCTAAACGGATCGAAAAGAAATGCATTGGAGAGGTACTGCGGGAAGTGACTCCAAAATACCGCTGATTTTCCAATATAGCCTGCTCCAAAACAGAAGAACATTTTCGCGCAGGTTTGAGAGTGAGGAAAACTAGCGCACCGGGGTCGCTTCGCTCCCTGGTTTGCCTGGTCCACCCAGGCAAAAATTGTTAACTTCGGCCAGGCCGAAGTTTACATACCCTACACCCTGCATACAACGTTTATTAAAGATAAAACAAATTAATAATTATGTTGTGAAGTAATCCATATGAATATCTGTATAACTGTAAATATCATACGTCATTGCACTAATTTCTAAAGTCGGTATAATATTAGTGGATCTTTTCGTTCTGCAAATATATTTCATTCATTCAATATGTGGATATTCTATATCAAATGTCTACTTGAGGTGAGTGTGTCCATTGTGTGATGTTTAGAATGTAAGGTCGTATTAGAGTACTTTATCACACACAAAATTTAATCTCGATGTATACATAGATTTAGGAGTGACAGACGGACGAAGGACAACCTGGAGTGGACAAAAGTATTGACAGTAAACTGCAACCGAGGAACTGAACGAAGACGGGGTTGAGGAAAGAGAAGAGAAACGGACAGACAGAAAGTCGTGATTTGAATTTAGAAGCAGACGAACGTGTTCTCGATCATTGTATTTTTGAATATTAAATAAAACCAAATGTGAACTATGAACTAAATAAATACTTAATTTAATTATAATTTTATAAACAATTAAAGTGTTTTCATTCAGCCATTAAGCTGAAAGTAGGAGTTCGGCATTAAGCGGAAAATCCTCTCCTACAACTTTGGGGCTCGGTCCGGGAATGGATCAGACGGATGGATCTTGCGTGAATATTGAACTGTAAAGAAAAGTGAAAAGTGAGTTTCCAAACTTTATGATTGAAATTGTCGATTAAAAATATGTACGTTTGATTCGATTATGTGCTGTGTATGCGAATTTGAACTGTACCCGCAATAACGGTACAAGCAGAAAGTTCGAGAAGGTTGAGACGCGTCACTTGAACATTCGTGAAAAGTCGTTATTTTAAAAACCGAACGAAGTTTTCGGTTGGAGAAAAATACAATAGATACAGAAAATATTAGAGAAGGCACGACTGCGGCGTGCGAGAAAGAAATCGGTATTACTGCGGTGTGCACGATAAGAGATGAAAAGCTGAGAGCATCACTGCGGTGTGCAGAAGCGAAACAGACGAGTGAAAATATCAGAGAAGGCACGACTGCGGCGTGCGAGAAAGAGATCGGCATTACTGCGGTGTGACCGATAAGAGATGAAAAGCTGAGAGCATCACTGCGGTGTGCAGAAGCGAAACAGACAAGTGAGTAGCACGACTGCGGCGTGCAAAGAGGAACGTAGAGAAGAAAAGCAGAGTAGAGTGAAAGAACAAAATCGGCGATCAACGAGCACGACTGCGGCGTGCAACAGCGAACAGAGTAGAAGAGCACAACTGCGGTGTGCTAGAAAGAGAAGCAAAGAGTGTGTGAGAAAAAGGAATCAAAACAAAAGACGATAGACGAGCACGACTGCGGCGTGACAACGAGCGAGAGCAGAGGAGCATAACTGCGAGTGTGCTGGAAGGCGAAGTGAGAAGAACGTGCGTGTAAGGCGAACTGAAGGAATCAAAACAAAACAGAGAAGATTTATTCCTATTCAGAATATATTTTGTTTGATAAACTGTATTTATTGATCATATTTGTATTTATCTTGTATTATTAAGCATTAACTTATAATATAATTTATTTGTAAAATGGAACATATCACAATTACAAGAATGATGGTGGAAGATTCGAAGCGAAGATTCCATGCAGAGCGTTCTACCGTCGACAAGTGATCGGAGGAGTCATTCGAGATCGACTACCAGGAGTGTGTTTACTCTGAAAGACGTTGAAGACAGCGTTTCGTCGTTCACCGGAATCGACGTCCCTGACATTAATCAGTGGCTCGGCGAATTTGAGGAAAATGCACTAATCGTTGAGTGGAACGATATACAGAAGTTTGTGTACGGAAAACAATTACTGAAAGGTGCCGCCAAACTTTTTATTAGGAGTCAACTCGGAATAAGAGATTGGGCATCACTTAAGTCTTCATTGATAGCCGAATTTGGTACACAGGCCAACTCTATAGCAGTGTATAGAATGTTGCGGAATCGTCGGAAGAAACAAATAGCCTAATGGAGATAGGCAAAGTGGCACACGTCGATGAAGGTAGCATAATCGAGTATTTCGTCGAGGGAATCCCTAATACGCGACAAAACAAACTGTTGTTATATCAGACCAAAAATATTGTCGAGTTGAAGGAGCATATCGTTACCTTTGGACTGCGCCAGTAGCCAAGAGGAATAATGAAACGGAAAAGCAGGGCAGGCAGACAAGTGAGAGAAAATGCTTCAAGTGCGGTGCAGATACACATTTAGCGAGGGAGTGCCCCAACAACAAGGTCCGGTGTTATAAGTGCAACGAGATAGGACATAAATCCTATCAGTGCAAGAAGCAAGCAGTCGAGAAGCAACCAAAGACCGAAAATTTTAATACACTGGGACAAAGTACCTTTAATCTAGATGGAAGCTTTATATTTAAAGATATTACACTAAACCATTGTCACATATCTGCATTAGTTGATACGGGATGCGAGCTGTGTATAATGCGATATGACACGATGTTGATGATGGGCGAAGTAGAGCTGAGCGAAGACAGACGCAGGTTAGTTGGCATTGGTCCCGATGAATTACAGACTTTAGGAAGCTTCGTGATGAAAACTACGATTGACGATATTCCGTTGAGAATAGAATTTCATGTCATGCGAGAGAGAGATTTTTTGAGATTTTAGTATTCTGAAGGAGGTCGATTTACTTGTTACGAAGGATGGAGCAATTTTTCGGCAGAAAAAAGTGATCGAGGCTGTAGATGACTGTTTGAAAACGGAGAGTGGGATTCGTTCAATGAAAAGACTATGCTTAATTTATGCTCGTTGGCAGACGCGAAGAGTAAAGAGAAGAGACATCAATCTAACACATCTTTCAACGGGAATGGCAGAAGAGCTTGAGAGAATAATTTATGAATACACACCGCGAAGAATTAAACCATCACCAATAGAAATGAAAATTATTCTGACAGATGAAGTACCCGTGTATCAGAGACCTCGTCGTTTAGCATACGCAGACCAACAAGTCGTTGATGAGCAAATATCTAAGTGGTTGAAGGAGAAAATCATTCGGCGTAGCACCTCAGAGTATGCCTCGCCAATTGTTCTAGCAGCAAAGAAAGACGGAACAAAACGATTATGTTGCGACTACCGGAAGTTAAATGAGAAAATAGTGAGAGACCATTTTCCCATGGCGGTCATCGAAGACGTTTTGGCAAAACTGCAAAGAGCTAAGGTATTTTCAACGCTTGATTTGGAAAACGGATTTTTCCACGTACCGATTGAGGAGAGTTCACGGAAATACACGTCGTTTGTGACGCACAGAGGACAATTTCAATTTTTATATGTGCCGTTCGGTATCTCCAATTCGCCGGCAGTGTTCACACGGTACATCAATGCCGTGCTGAGGAAGCTCATTCAATATGAAACAATAATCGTATACATGGACGATATTATAATACCAGCTGAAGACGATCAAGATGGAATTATCAAGCTCAAGAAAGTGTTATAGGTGTCAGCGATGAACGTTTAAAGATTAAGTGGTCGGGATATGTGATTGAAAGCCGAACTATAAGACCATCCAACGAGAAGAATCGTGCGGTTAGCAATTTTCCATTGCCTTCGGATAAGAAGAGTTTGCAGAGATTTTTAGGACAAACCTCATATTTCCGTAAATTTATAGAAAATTACGATGTGTTGGCTAGGCCTTTATCTGATTTATTACGTAAAGACCATGCGTTTCGATTAGGTGAAGATCAGTTGTCATCTTTTCATCTATTGCGAACATCTTTGGAATGGGCATCAGTCCTCAAGCTGTATAACCCGAAAGCTGAGACAGAAATACATACGGATGCCTGCATGTACGGTTACGGTGCTGTAATGCTACAGAAGGACGCGGAAGACCAATGTTTGCATCCAGTTCAATACATGAGTCGCAGAACGACACCGGCGGAAGAAAAATACCATTCATACGAGTTGGAGGTGTTGGCCATCATTAAGGCTTTGAAAAAATGGAGAAGTTATTTATTGAGCACAAACTTTAAAATTATTACAGACTGCAAGCCATTTGCTTTGACGATAAGGAAGCTCGATGTTCCACCAAGAGTATCGAGATGGGCAATGTTTTTGCAGGAATTCGACTATAAGATTGAACATAGACCAGCAACGAGGATGCGTCACGTTGATGCACTCAGTTTAGTATCGTGTTTGTTGATGGAGGACTCGTTGCGTCATCGACTCAAGGATGCTCAACTACGGGACGAGTGGATTCGAGCGATTCGAAAGGTTCTGGAGAAAGATAGCTATGACGATTTTTACGTGCACCATGATGTTTTATGCAAGGACCCAAATAAGGAATCAATTGTTGTTCCTACCGTTATGGACGATGAGATAATTAAGATAGCTCATCGACAAGGTCATTTTTCCATTAAGAAAACCCAAGACCTTCTGGAGAAGACGTTTTACATTCCGCACATTAATGCAAAAGTTACAAAGGTCGTCAGGTGCTGCATCGAATGTATTGTAGCTGAAAGTAAAGCAGGGAAAAAGGAAGGATTCTTAAACCCAATACACAAGGAGGAAATGACATTGGGAACTCTACATATTGACCATGTCGGACCCATGGAAGCAACGAATAAGATGTACAATTATATTTTAGTGGTAGTTGACGATTTTAGCAAATTTGTTTGGATTTATCCCACCAAGGATACAGGCGCAGCTGCAGTAATAGACAGATTGCAGAAACAATCATCGATTTTCGGGAACCCACGGCGTATCATATCGGATAGAGGATCAGCGTTTACGTCGAATGCGTTCAGAGAGTATTGTAAACAGGAGGAGATCCAACATCTTCTCATTACCACGGGTGTGCCTCCAGGGAACGGGCAAGTGGAGAGGATTCACAAGGTCATTATACCTATGTTGTCCAAATTTTGTCAAGAGAAGCCTGGTATCGACATATTGGTAAAGTTCAACAGATTATCAACAACACTCCGCCGTACCAATGTGACACTATTCAAGATACTCATAGGTGTTGATATGAGAGTTAAAGGTATACCTGAGCTTCAAAATCTATTGGAAGAAGCTGCGATAAACGATATTGACACAGAACGGGAAGCATTGCCTCATGAGGCAAGGGAAAACATTTTGAAGATACAACAAGAAAATTGTAAGAGCTTTAATGCTAAGCGGAAGCCAGAGACGCTGTATGAGATAAACGAACTAGTCGCCATCAAGCGTACTCAGTATGGGAATGCTATGAAGTTAAAAGCGAAATATTTTGGTCCTTATAGGATTACGTCAATACAACGCCACGGACGTTATGAAGTGGAAGAAGAGGGTGAGCACGAGGGACCCAATAGGACCACGACGGTTGCTGAATATTTGAAAAAGTGGAATCCTTCATTCGGGTCGAATGAAGTCGCAGGATGGCCGAATGTAGGAGTGACAGACGGACGAAGGACAACCCGGAGTGGACAAAAGTATTGACAGTAAACTGCAACCGAGGAACTGAACGAAGACGGGGTTGAGGAAAGAGATGAGAAACGGACAGACAGAGAGTCGTGATTTGAATTTAGAAGCAGACGGACGTGTTCTCGATCATTGTATTTTTGAATATTAAATAAAACCAAATGTGAACTATGAACTAAATAAATACTTAATTTAATTAAAATTTTATAAACAATTAAAGTGTTTTCATTTAGCCATTAAGCTGAAAGTAGGAGTTCGCCATTAAGCGACATACGGACATAGCTAAATCGATTCAGGAGGTGACGCTGATCAAGAATATATAACTTTTCCATACCTACGGCAAAATGAATATACCCTTACCCACAGGGTGTAGGGTATAAAACAAAAAAAAAAAAAAAATATTTTTGGGTTAAATAATTTTATTTTACCTAATAAACCATATCTTTTATATAAATTTTCTGAAAGCTGACTCAATTACCCTCAAAACGGTAGTACATTATGTATACTTTACTCTTAGTTTACATACCAAATTATATAATATTTGTGGATTTGGTGACTATTTGAAAAAATCATTAATTTGACCTTTGACTTTATGGGCCAAACCAAATGAGTCCGCCCCAACTGTATTGGTCTTCACGAATACAGTAGGTGGTGAGAGCTTTGTATTAAGAAATTATAAACAAACCTACTTTATTCGACAACACATCGCGCAGCATACATGAAATTTTGTTCGATTTTTCGACAATACTCGAAATACGAAAAGCCCGGATAGTGATACCTGGGTATTTCGAGTACCCGAGTATTGATCGAGTACCCTGGCATACCCGGTTAACAGAATACCCGGGCAATCGAGAGCTCTACTTCGTACATATGAATCTCAATTACGTAAATAAACAATAAACGCACTCTACCAAAATACCTCTCTATCCAACTTCAACGATATCCCTTAGCGAACAATGAATTGATGGGACCATATCTGCTTATATTTACGACAACAAATATCCTTTTGGTTCCTTATACATTTTTTTTGGATATCTCGGAATTTATATAACTTTTTTAGCGATATACACATTTATTTAATAAATTCTGATTTATTTATCATATACATTTTTTAAAATATTTTTGGAGTGAAACTTTATGGGCGCGTTGTTTTCAATAAATATTTATGTATTTCTGTCTCAGAAACATTAACGGTGTTGCGCCATTAGATTTCTATCTCACATACATATCAGTGGTCACAAGCCATAACCGCCTAACGGCCTGATTCTGGCCAATGGAAACAAGCCACAATAGTAACAATATCGGTGTTTGCTCTCGATATTAATACTTTTGAAACTATTCGTATTCTGAGCCATAAAAAACGTAATAAAAACAATCAAAATTGTTGCCTCCATGAGAGGAGGTAATAAGCGGATAACAACCATTTTATTCTTGATTTTTTGGATTTACATTATCTGAAATCACTTCAAATAACACAAATTCACTTCTTATGGCCATATTTTGTTGTTCTTGAGGGCCAAACACACTTTAATGGTTTATTTCTTGATGATGGCTCTCGAACAAATTCTGAAAGACTCGAACTGACTTCAATAAACATTTCAAAACAAAAGTCTCTCAGTTGTATGTCATATTTCTATAAATTCTCTCAAATTTCTTCAGTTCCTTGTCATTTGTTTCAAAATTCTCCCGAATTTAATTTATTTTGACAGTTTTTACTCAATATTTTGTATTCACCACGAGGTGAACTTTTCGTTGTTTCGATTTTGTCAGAATACGAAATCAAAATTTTGGATAAAAAGAAACAAAACGAAGCAACAGTTCGGTAATAAATTTTCTTATTACCTATTGTTACCTATTCGCCAGAATCAGGCCGTAAGTCTGTTTTTCACAATTTTCAGGAGAGTAGTTTAAAGTTTCAATTAACTTAAAACTTAACTCAACAAATTAACATTGAAAGTAATGGGGCTAGGTGTTTCTTTTTTACATTTTGTACATAGCAAATAGAGCACGATGACACTAAAATCTCAATTTTGTCCTAACTCGACTTATGCGGTTATGGCTTGTGACCACTGATATATTCTCTGAGTATAATGTGAAGCGACGATCAAAGTTCTTCATCGTTTTACTTGAATCATATGCTTTGCAAATGTGATCCCCTCCTACAACTTTGGGGGCTCGGTCCGGGAATGGATCAGACGGATGGATCTTGCGTGAATATTGAACTGTAAAGAAAAGTGAAAAGTGTGTTTCCAAACTTTATGATTGAAATTGTCGATTAAAAATATGTACGTCTGATTCGATTTTGTGCTGTGCATGCGAATTTGAACTGTACCCGCAATAACGGTACAAGAAAGTTCGAGAAGGTTGAGACGCGTCACTTGAACATTCGTGAAAAGTCGTTATTTTAAAAACCGAACGAAGTTTTCGGTTGGAGAAAAATACAATAGATACAGAAAATATTAGAGAAGGCACGACTGCGGCGTGCGAGAAAGAGATCGGTATTACTGCGGTGTGCACGATAAGAGATGAAAAGCTGAGAGCATCACTGCGGTGTGCAGAAGCGAAACAGACGAGTGAAAATATCAGAGAAGGCACGACTGCGGCGTGCGAGAAAGAGATCGGCATTACTGCGGTGTGACCGATAAGAGATGAAAAGCTGAGAGCATCACTGCGGTGTGCAGAAGCGAAACAGAAGGAGCACGAGTGAGGAGCACGACTGCGGCGTGCAAAGAGGAACGTAGAGAAGAAAAGCAGAGTGGAGTGAAAGAACAAAATCGGCGATCAACGAGCACGACTGCGGCGTGCAACAGCGAACAGAGTAGAAGAGCACAACTGTGGTGTGCTAGAAAGAGAAGCAAAGAGTGTGTGAGCAAAAGGAATCAAAACAAAAGACGATAGACGAGCACAACTGCGGCGTGCAACAACGAGCGAGAGCAGAGGAGCACAACTGCGAGTGTGCTGGAAGGCAAAGTGAGAAGAACGTGCGTGTAAGGCGAACTGAAGGAATCAAAACAAAGCAGAGAAGATTTATTCCTACTCAGAATATATTTTGTTTGATAAACTGTATTTATTGATCATATTTGTATTTATCTTGTATTATTAAGCATTAACTTATAATATAATTTATTTGTAAAATGGAACATATCACAATTACAAGAATGACGGTGGACCAACTGAAAGAAAAGTTAGGGGAGTTGGGGTTAAGTACTAGTGGACGGAAAACTGAGTTACAGGATAGACTACTCCAACATTTCGGATATTCGGCGTCCGGTGATGTGAGCAGCGAAGATTCCATGCAGAGCGTTCTACCGTCGACAAGTGATCGGAGGAGTCATTCGAGATCGACTACCAGGAGTGTGTTTACTCTGAAAGACGTTGAAGACAGCGTTTCGTCGTTCACTGGAATCGAGGTCCCTGACTACCAGGAGTGTGTTTACTCTGAAAGACGTTGAAGACAGCGTTTCGTCGTTCACTGGAATCGAGGTACCTGACATTAATCAGTGGCTCGACGAATTTGAGGAAAATGCAATAATCGTTGAGTGGAACGATATACAGAAGTTTGTGTACGGAAAGCAATTACTGAAAGGTGCCGCCAAACTTTTTATTAGGAGTCAAGTCGGAATAAGAGATTGGGCATCATTTAAGTCTTCATTGATAGCCGAATTTGGTACACAGGCCAACTCGATAGCAGTGCATAGAATGTTGCGGAATCGTCGGAAGAAACAAAATGAGACTCTGAAGAGAAATATCTTATAGCCTAATGAGAGAGGCAATAGGCAAAGTGGCACACGTCGATGAAAGTAGCATAATCGAGTATTTCGTCGAGGGAATCCCTAATACGCGACAAAACAAACGGTTTGTGTATCAGACCAAAAATATTGTCGAGTTGAAGGAGCATATAGTCTGAGGTCATGATTCGCAATACATGATCTTGAGAATATATTCGAGATTACACGAACACTATGAGCACAGATTACAGATATGAAACTTCGACATTTGTGGCTAAACGTAAAAAAAAATCTCACATCACATTTAGTGGGGAATTATTTGTAACGAAGTGGCATCGATAAAAGTCAACTTTGGTGAAACAAATCAATGTTTTTCATATCAATTAGATTATCAAACAGGAAGTTTGAGTATACAGAAATGCAATTTTTATTATGTGGGATTGGGAAACCAAAACTGTTTGAACAATGAAATTATGAATTTTGAGCATTGCAAAGATTAATATATTGCTTTAAGACCTTCATATGTAAAGGTTTTAGGTATAGATTTCAAAACACAATTATTTTCACATAATTTCGGAGAAGAAGAAGAGAAATGCATTTTTTGAGCGGGAAGGTGAATAAAGGCAGTAAGTCATAAGAGACAGTATATGTTACAATGATTGAAAATATTATTCATGAATTGTTTTGTAAGATTTATTTATTCAAAAGAATAATTAGATTTCTTAAATTCATTTTTTAAATAAAATAACATATGTAATTTACATTTGTAAACTCGGAATCAATGGGTTCAATCAACGCGAACAAAGCGCTGAAGAGTTTCTATGAATGAATGAGAAACGTCAAAAGGAAACACGTGTTCACTTGCCTCAATTAAATTTTAATAAAAATTCTAAATGGATCGAAAAGAAATGGCATTGGAGAGGTACTGCGGGAAGTGACTCCAAAATACCGCTGATTTTCCAATAGCCTGCTCCAAAACAGAAGAACGTTTTCGCGCAGGTTTGAGAGTGAGGAAAACTAGCGCACCGGGGTCGCTTCGCTCCCTGGTTTGCCTGGTCCACCCAGGCAAAAATTGTTAACTTCGGCCAGGCCGAAGTTTACATACCCTACACCCTGCATACAACGTTTATTAAAGATAAAACAAATTAATAATTATGTTGTGAAGTAATCATATGAATATCTGTATAACTGTAAATATCATACGTCATTGCACTAATTTCTAAAGTCGGTATAATATTAGTGGATCTTTTCGTTCTGCAAATATATTTCATTCATTCAATATGTGGATATTCTATATCAAATGTCTACTTGAGGTGAGTGTGTCCATTGTGTGATGTTTAGAATGTAAGGTCGTATTAGAGTACTTTATCACACACAAATTTAATCTCGATGTATACATAGATTTAGGAGTGACAGACGGACGAAGGACAACCTGGAGTGGACAAAAGTATTGACAGTAAACTGCAACCGAGGAACTGAACGAAGACGGGGTTGAGGAAAGAGAAGAGAAACGGACAGACAGAAAGTCGTGATTTGAATTTAGAAGCAGACGAACGTGTTCTCGATCATTGTATTTTTGAATATTAAATAAAACCAAATGTGAACTATGAACTAAATAAATACTTAATTTAATTATAATTTTATAAACAATTAAAGTGTTTTCATTCAGCCATTAAGCTGAAAGTAGGAGTTCGGCATTAAGCGGAAAATCCTCTCCTACAACTTTGGGGCTCGGTCCGGGAATGGATCAGACGGATGGATCTTGCGTGAATATTGAACTGTAAAGAAAAGTGAAAAGTGAGTTTCCAAACTTTATGATTGAAATTGTCGTTTGATTCGATTATGTGCTGTGTATGCGAATTTGAACTGTACCCGCAATAACGGTACAAGCAGAAAGTTCGAGAAGGTTGAGACGCGTCACTTGAACATTCGTGAAAAGTCGTTATTTTAAAAACCGAACGAAGTTTTCGGTTGGAGAAAAATACAATAGATACAGAAAATATTAGAGAAGGCACGACTGCGGCGTGCGAGAAAGAAATCGGTATTACTGCGGTGTGCACGATAAGAGATGAAAAGCTGAGAGCATCACTGCGGTGTGCAGAAGCGAAACAGACGAGTGAAAATATCAGAGAAGGCACGACTGCGGCGTGCGAGAAAGAGATCGGCATTACTGCGGTGTGACCGATAAGAGATGAAAAGCTGAGAGCATCACTGCGGTGTGCAGAAGCGAAACAGACAAGTGAGTAGCACGACTGCGGCGTGCAAAGAGGAACGTAGAGAAGAAAAGCAGAGTAGAGTGAAAGAACAAAATCGGCGATCAACGAGCACGACTGCGGCGTGCAACAGCGAACAGAGTAGAAGAGCACAACTGCGGTGTGCTAGAAAGAGAAGCAAAGAGTGTGTGAGAAAAAGGAATCAAAACAAAAGACGATAGACGAGCACGACTGCGGCGTGCAACAACGAGCGAGAGCAGAGGAGCATAACTGCGAGTGTGCTGGAAGGCGAAGTGAGAAGAACGTGCGTGTAAGGCGAACTGAAGGAATCAAAACAAAACAGAGAAGATTTATTCCTATTCAGAATATATTTTGTTTGATAAACTGTATTTATTGATCATATTTGTATTTATCTTGTATTATTAAGCATTAACTTATAATATAATTTATTTGTAAAATGGAACATATCACAATTACAAGAATGATGGTGGAAGATTCGAAGCGAAGATTCCATGCAGAGCGTTCTACCGTCGACAAGTGATCGGAGGAGTCATTCGAGATCGACTACCAGGAGTGTGTTTACTCTGAAAGACGTTGAAGGACAGCGTTTCGTCGTTCACCGGAATCGACGTCCCTGACATTAATCAGTGGCTCGGCGAATTTGAGGAAAATGCACTAATCGTTGAGTGGAACGATATACAGAAGTTTGTGTACGGAAAACAATTACTGAAAGGTGCCGCCAAACTTTTTATTAGGAGTCAACTCGGAATAAGAGATTGGGCATCACTTAAGTCTTCATTGATAGCCGAATTTGGTACACAGGCCAACTCTATAGCAGTGTATAGAATGTTGCGGAATCGTCGGAAGAAACAAATAGCCTAATGGAGATAGGCAAAGTGGCACACGTCGATGAAGGTAGCATAATCGAGTATTTCGTCGAGGGAATCCCTAATACGCGACAAAACAAACTGTTGTTATATCAGACCAAAAATATTGTCGAGTTGAAGGAGCATATCGTTACCTTTGGACTGCGCCAGTAGCCAAGAGGAATAATGAAACGGAAAAGCAGGGCAGGCAGACAAGTGAGAGAAAATGCTTCAAGTGCGGTGCAGATACACATTTAGCGAGGGAGTGCCCCAACAACAAGGTCCGGTGTTATAAGTGCAACGAGATAGGACATAAATCCTATCAGTGCAAGAAGCAAGCAGTCGAGAAGCAACCAAAGACCGAAAATTTTAATACACTGGGACAAAGTACCTTTAATCTAGATGGAAGCTTTATATTTAAAGATATTACACTAAACCATTGTCACATATCTGCATTAGTTGATACGGGATGCGAGCTGTGTATAATGCGATATGACACGATGTTGATGATGGGCGAAGTAGAGCTGAGCGAAGACAGACGCAGGTTAGTTGGCATTGGTCCCGATGAATTACAGACTTTAGGAAGCTTCGTGATGAAAACTACGATTGACGATATTCCGTTGAGAATAGAATTTCATGTCATGCGAGAGAGAGATTTTTTGAGATTTTAGTATTCTGAAGGAGGTCGATTTACTTGTTACGAAGGATGGAGCAATTTTTCGGCAGAAAAAAGTGATCGAGGCTGTAGATGACTGTTTGAAAACGGAGAGTGGGATTCGTTCAATGAAAAGACTATGCTTAATTTATGCTCGTTGGCAGACGCGAAGAGTAAAGAGAAGAGACATCAATCTAACACATCTTTCAACGGGAATGGCAGAAGAGCTTGAGAGAATAATTTATGAATACACACCGCGAAGAATTAAACCATCACCAATAGAAATGAAAATTATTCTGACAGATGAAGTACCCGTGTATCAGAGACCTCGTCGTTTAGCATACGCAGACCAACAAGTCGTTGATGAGCAAATATCTAAGTGGTTGAAGGAGAAAATCATTCGGCGTAGCACCTCAGAGTATGCCTCGCCAATTGTTCTAGCAGCAAAGAAAGACGGAACAAAACGATTATGTTGCGACTACCGGAAGTTAAATGAGAAAATAGTGAGAGACCATTTTCCCATGGCGGTCATCGAAGACGTTTTGGCAAAACTGCAAAGAGCTAAGGTATTTTCAACGCTTGATTTGGAAAACGGATTTTTCCACGTACCGATTGAGGAGAGTTCACGGAAATACACGTCGTTTGTGACGCACAGAGGACAATTTCAATTTTTATATGTGCCGTTCGGTATCTCCAATTCGCCGGCAGTGTTCACACGGTACATCAATGCCGTGCTGAGGAAGCTCATTCAATATGAAACAATAATCGTATACATGGACGATATTATAATACCAGCTGAAGACGATCAAGATGGAATTATCAAGCTCAAGAAAGTGTTATAGGTGTCAGCGATGAACGTTTAAAGATTAAGTGGTCGGGATATGTGATTGAAAGCCGAACTATAAGACCATCCAACGAGAAGAATCGTGCGGTTAGCAATTTTCCATTGCCTTCGGATAAGAAGAGTTTGCAGAGATTTTTAGGACAAACCTCATATTTCCGTAAATTTATAGAAAATTACGATGTGTTGGCTAGGCCTTTATCTGATTTATTACGTAAAGACCATGCGTTTCGATTAGGTGAAGATCAGTTGTCATCTTTTCATCTATTGCGAACATCTTTGGAATGGGCATCAGTCCTCAAGCTGTATAACCCGAAAGCTGAGACAGAAATACATACGGATGCCTGCATGTACGGTTACGGTGCTGTAATGCTACAGAAGGACGCGGAAGACCAATGTTTGCATCCAGTTCAATACATGAGTCGCAGAACGACACCGGCGGAAGAAAAATACCATTCATACGAGTTGGAGGTGTTGGCCATCATTAAGGCTTTGAAAAAATGGAGAAGTTATTTATTGAGCACAAACTTTAAAATTATTACAGACTGCAAGCCATTTGCTTTGACGATAAGGAAGCTCGATGTTCCACCAAGAGTATCGAGATGGGCAATGTTTTTGCAGGAATTCGACTATAAGATTGAACATAGACCAGCAACGAGGATGCGTCACGTTGATGCACTCAGTTTAGTATCGTGTTTGTTGATGGAGGACTCGTTGCGTCATCGACTCAAGGATGCTCAACTACGGGACGAGTGGATTCGAGCGATTCGAAAGGTTCTGGAGAAAGATAGCTATGACGATTTTTACGTGCACCATGATGTTTTATGCAAGGACCCAAATAAGGAATCAATTGTTGTTCCTACCGTTATGGACGATGAGATAATTAAGATAGCTCATCGACAAGGTCATTTTTCCATTAAGAAAACCCAAGACCTTCTGGAGAAGACGTTTTACATTCCGCACATTAATGCAAAAGTTACAAAGGTCGTCAGGTGCTGCATCGAATGTATTGTAGCTGAAAGTAAAGCAGGGAAAAAGGAAGGATTCTTAAACCCAATACACAAGGAGGAAATGACATTGGGAACTCTACATATTGACCATGTCGGACCCATGGAAGCAACGAATAAGATGTACAATTATATTTTAGTGGTAGTTGACGATTTTAGCAAATTTGTTTGGATTTATCCCACCAAGGATACAGGCGCAGCTGCAGTAATAGACAGATTGCAGAAACAATCATCGATTTTCGGGAACCCACGGCGTATCATATCGGATAGAGGATCAGCGTTTACGTCGAATGCGTTCAGAGAGTATTGTAAACAGGAGGAGATCCAACATCTTCTCATTACCACGGGTGTGCCTCCAGGGAACGGGCAAGTGGAGAGGATTCACAAGGTCATTATACCTATGTTGTCCAAATTTTGTCAAGAGAAGCCTGGTATCGACATATTGGTAAAGTTCAACAGATTATCAACAACACTCCGCCGTACCAATGTGACACTATTCAAGATACTCATAGGTGTTGATATGAGAGTTAAAGGTATACCTGAGCTTCAAAATCTATTGGAAGAAGCTGCGATAAACGATATTGACACAGAACGGGAAGCATTGCCTCATGAGGCAAGGGAAAACATTTTGAAGATACAACAAGAAAATTGTAAGAGCTTTAATGCTAAGCGGAAGCCAGAGACGCTGTATGAGATAAACGAACTAGTCGCCATCAAGCGTACTCAGTATGGGAATGCTATGAAGTTAAAAGCGAAATATTTTGGTCCTTATAGGATTACGTCAATACAACGCCACGGACGTTATGAAGTGGAAGAAGAGGGTGAGCACGAGGGACCCAATAGGACCACGACGGTTGCTGAATATTTGAAAAAGTGGAATCCTTCATTCGGGTCGAATGAAGTCGCAGGATGGCCGAATGTAGGAGTGACAGACGGACGAAGGACAACCCGGAGTGGACAAAAGTATTGACAGTAAACTGCAACCGAGGAACTGAACGAAGACGGGGTTGAGGAAAGAGATGAGAAACGGACAGACAGAGAGTCGTGATTTGAATTTAGAAGCAGACGGACGTGTTCTCGATCATTGTATTTTTGAATATTAAATAAAACCAAATGTGAACTATGAACTAAATAAATACTTAATTTAATTAAAATTTTATAAACAATTAAAGTGTTTTCATTTAGCCATTAAGCTGAAAGTAGGAGTTCGCCATTAAGCGACATACGGACATAGCTAAATCGATTCAGGAGGTGACGCTGATCAAGAATATATAAACTTTTCCATACCTACGGCAAAATGAATATACCCTTACCCACAGGGTGTAGGGTATAAAACCAAAAAAAAAAAAAAAATATTTTTTGGGTTAAATAATTTTTTTTTACCTAATAAACCATATCTTTTATATAAATTTTCTGAAAGCTGACTCAATTACCCTCAAAACGGTAGTACATTATGTATACTTTACTCTTAGTTTACATACCAAATTATATAATATTTGTGGATTTGGTGACTATTTGAAAAAATCATTAATTTGACCTTTGACTTTATGGCCAAACCAAATGAGTCCGCCCCAACTGTATTGGTCTTCACGAATACAGTAGGTGGTGAGAGCTTTGTATTAAGAAATTATAAACAAACCTACTTTATTCGACAACACATCGCAGCAATACATGAAATTTTGTTCGATTTTTCGACAATACTCGAAATACGAAAAGCCCGGATAGTGATACCTGGGTATTTCGAGTACCCGAGTATTGATCGAGTACCCTGGCATACCCGGTTAACAGAATACCCGGGCAATCGAGAGCTCTACTTCGTACATATGAATCTCAATTACGTAAATAACAATAAACGCACTCTACCAAAATACCTCTCTATCCAACTTCAACGATATCCCTTAGCGAACAATGAATTGATGGGAACCATATCTGCTTATATTTACGACAACAAATATCCTTTTGGTTCCTTATACATTTTTTTGGATATCTCGGAATTTATATAACTTTTTTAGCGATATACACATTTATTTAATAAATTCTGATTTATTTATCATATACATTTTTTAAAATATTTTTGGAGTGAAACTTCTATGGGCGCGTTGTTTTCAATAAATATTTATGTATTTCTGTCTCAGAAACATTAACGGTGTTGCGCCATTAGATTTCTATCTCACATACATATCAGTGGTCACAAGCCATAACCGCCTAACGGCCTGATTCTGGCCAATAGGAAACAAGCCACAATAGTAACAATATCGGTGTTTGCTCTCGATATTAATACTTTTGAAACTATTCGTATTCTGAGCCATAAAAAACGTAATAAAAACAATCAAAATTGTTGCCTCCATGAGAGGAGGTAATAAGCGGATAACAACCATTTTATTCTTGATTTTTTGGATTTACATTATCTGAAATCACTTCAAATAACACAAATTCACTTCTTATGGCCATATTTTGTTGTTCTTGAGGGCCAAACACACTTTAATGGTTTATTTCTTGATGATGGCTCTCGAACAAATTCTGAAAGACTCGAACTGACTTCAATAAACATTTCAAAACAAAAGTCTCTCAGTTGTATGTCATATTTCTATAAATTCTCTCAAATTTCTTCAGTTCCTTGTCATTTGTTTCAAAATTCTCCCGAATTTAATTTATTTTGACAGTTTTTACTCAATATTTTGTATTCACCACGAGGTGAACTTTTCGTTGTTTCGATTTTGTCAGAATACGAAATCAAAATTTTGGATATAAAAAGAAACAAAACGAAGCAACAGTTCGGTAATAAATTTTCTTATTACCTATTGTTACCTATTCGCCAGAATCAGGCCGTAAGTCTGTTTTTCACAATTTTCAGGAGAGTAGTTTAAAGTTTCAATTAACTTAAAACTTAACTCAACAAATTAACATTGAAAGTAATGGGGCTAGGTGTTTCTTTTTTACATTTTGTACATAGCAAATAGAGCACGATGACACTAAAATCTCAATTTTGTCCTAACTCGACTTATGCGGTTATGGCTTGTGACCACTGATATATTCTCTGAGTATAATGTGAAGCGACGATCAAAGTTCTTCATCGTTTTACTTGAATCATATGCTTTGCAAATGTGATCCCCTCCTACAACTTTGGGGGCTCGGTCCGGGAATGGATCAGACGGATGGATCTTGCGTGAATATTGAACTGTAAAGAAAAGTGAAAAGTGTGTTTCCAAACTTTATGATTGAAATTGTCGATTAAAAATATGTACGTCTGATTCGATTTTGTGCTGTGCATGCGAATTTGAACTGTACCCGCAATAACGGTACAAGAAAGTTCGAGAAGGTTGAGACGCGTCACTTGAACATTCGTGAAAAGTCGTTATTTTAAAAACCGAACGAAGTTTTCGGTTGGAGAAAAATACAATAGATACAGAAAATATTAGAGAAGGCACGACTGCGGCGTGCGAGAAAGAGATCGGTATTACTGCGGTGTGCACGATAAGAGATGAAAAGCTGAGAGCATCACTGCGGTGTGCAGAAGCGAAACAGACGAGTGAAAATATCAGAGAAGGCACGACTGCGGCGTGCGAGAAAGAGATCGGCATTACTGCGGTGTGACCGATAAGAGATGAAAAGCTGAGAGCATCACTGCGGTGTGCAGAAGCGAAACAGAAGGAGCACGAGTGAGGAGCACGACTGCGGCGTGCAAAGAGGAACGTAGAGAAGAAAAGCAGAGTGGAGTGAAAGAACAAAATCGGCGATCAACGAGCACGACTGCGGCGTGCAACAGCGAACAGAGTAGAAGAGCACAACTGTGGTGTGCTAGAAAGAGAAGCAAAGAGTGTGTGAGCAAAAGGAATCAAAACAAAAGACGATAGACGAGCACAACTGCGGCGTGCAACAACGAGCGAGAGCAGAGGAGCACAACTGCGAGTGTGCTGGAAGGCAAAGTGAGAAGAACGTGCGTGTAAGGCGAACTGAAGGAATCAAAACAAAGCAGAGAAGATTTATTCCTACTCAGAATATATTTTGTTTGATAAACTGTATTTATTGATCATATTTGTATTTATCTTGTATTATTAAGCATTAACTTATAATATAATTTATTTGTAAAATGGAACATATCACAATTACAAGAATGACGGTGGACCAACTGAAAGAAAAGTTAGGGGAGTTGGGGTTAAGTACTAGTGGACGGAAAACTGAGTTACAGGATAGACTACTCCAACATTTCGGATATTCGGCGTCCGGTGATGTGAGCAGCGAAGATTCCATGCAGAGCGTTCTACCGTCGACAAGTGATCGGAGGAGTCATTCGAGATCGACTACCAGGAGTGTGTTTACTCTGAAAGACGTTGAAGACAGCGTTTCGTCGTTCACTGGAATCGAGGTCCCTGACTACCAGGAGTGTGTTTACTCTGAAAGACGTTGAAGACAGCGTTTCGTCGTTCACTGGAATCGAGGTACCTGACATTAATCAGTGGCTCGACGAATTTGAGGAAAATGCAATAATCGTTGAGTGGAACGATATACAGAAGTTTGTGTACGGAAAGCAATTACTGAAAGGTGCCGCCAAACTTTTTATTAGGAGTCAAGTCGGAATAAGAGATTGGGCATCATTTAAGTCTTCATTGATAGCCGAATTTGGTACACAGGCCAACTCTATAGCAGTGCATAGAATGTTGCGGAATCGTCGGAAGAAACAAAATGAGACTCTGAGAGAATATCTTATAGCCTAATGGAGATAGGCAAAGTGGCACACGTCGATGAAAGTAGCATAATCGAGTATTTCGTCGAGGGAATCCCTAATACGCGACAAAACAAACTGTTGTTGTATCAGACCAAAAATATTGTCGAGTTGAAGGAGCATATAGTCTGAGGTCATGATTCGCAATACATGATCTTGAGAATATATTCGAGATACACGAACACTATGAGCACAGATTACCAGATATGAAACTTCTGACATTTGTGGCTAAACGTAAAAAAAAATCTCACATCACATTTAGTGGGGAATTATTTGTAACGAAGTGGCATCGATAAAAGTCAACTTTTGGTGAAACAAATCAACTGTGAGATAATAACAGAAATGCAATTTTTATTATGTTGGATTGGGAAACCAAAACTGTTTGAAAATGAAATTATGAATTTTGAGCATTGCAAAGATTACTTATATTGCTTTAAGACCTTCATATGTAAAGGTTTTAGGTATAGATTTTCAAAACACAATTATTTTCACATAATTTCGGAAGAAGAAGAAGAAATGCATTTTTTGAGCGGGAAGGTGAATAAAGGCAGTAAGTCATAAGAGACAGTATATGTTCAATGATTGAAAATATTATTCATGAATTGTTTTTAAGATTTATTTAATTCAAAAGAATAATTAGATTTCTTAAATTCATTTTTTAAATAAAATAACATATGTAATTTACATTTGTAAACTCGAATCAATGGGTTCAATCAACGCGAACAAAGCGCTGAAGAGTTTCTATGAATGAATGAGAAACGTCAAAAGAAACACGTGTTCACTTGCCTCATTAAATTTTAATAAAAATTCTAAATGGATCGAAAAGAAATGGATTGGAGAGGTACTGCGGGAAGTGACTCCAAAATACCGCTGATTTTCCAGCCTGCTCCAAAACAGAAGAACGTTTTCGCGCAGGTTTGAGAGTGAGGAAAACTAGCGCACCGGGGTCGCTTCGCTCCCTGGTTTGCCTGGTCCACCCAGGCAAAAATTGTTAACTTCGGCCAGGCCGAAGTTTACATACCCTACACCCTGCATACAACGTTTATTAAAGATAAAACAAATTAATAATTATGTTGTGAAGTAATCCATATGAATATCTGTATAACTGTAAATATCATACGTCATTGCACTAATTTCTAAAGTCGGTATAATATTAGTGGATCTTTTCGTTCTGCAAATATATTTCATTCATTCAATATGTGGATATTCTATATCAAATGTCTACTTGAGGTGAGTGTGTCCATTGTGTGATGTTTAGAATGTAAGGTCGTATTAGAGTACTTTATCACACACAAAATTTAATCTCGATGTATACATTGATTTAGGAGTGACAGACGGACGAAGGACAACCTGGAGTGGACAAAAGTATTGACAGTAAACTGCAACCGAGGAACTGAACGAAGACGGGGTTGAGGAAAGAGAAGAGAAACGGACAGACAGAAAGTCGTGATTTGAATTTAGAAGCAGACGGACGTGTTCTCGATCATTGTATTTTTGAATATTAAATAAAACCAAATGTGAACTATGAACTAAATAAATACTTAATTTAATTATAATTTTATAAACAATTAAAGTGTTTTCATTCAGCCATTAAGCTGAAAGTAGGAGTTCGGCATTAAGCGGAAAATCCCCTCCTACAACTTTGGGTGCTCGGTCCGGGAATGGATCAGACGGATGGATCTTGCGTGAATATTGAACTGTAAAGAAAAGTGAAAAGTGTGTTTCCAAACTTTATGATTGAAATTGTCGATTAAAAATATGTACGTCTGATTCGATTTTGTGCTGTGCATGCGAATTTGAACTGTACCCGCAATAACGGTACAAGAAAGTTCGAGAAGGTTGAGACGCGTCACTTGAACATTCGTGAAAAGTCGTTATTTTAAAAACCGAACGAAGTTTTCGGTTGGAGAAAAATACAATAGATACAGAAAATATTAGAGAAGGCACGACTGCGGCGTGCGAGAAAGAGATGAAAAGCTGAGAGCATCACTGCGGTGTGCAGAAGCGAAACAGACGAGTGAAAATATCAGAGAAGGCACGACTGCGGCGTGCGAGAAAGAGATCGGCATTACTGCGGTGTGACCGATAAGAGATGAAAAGCTGAGAGCATCACTGCGGTGTGCAGAAGCGAAACAGACAAGTGAGTAGCACGACTGCGGCGTGCAAAGAGGAACGTAGAGAAGAAAAGCAGAGTAGAGTGAAAGAACAAAATCGGCGATCAACGAGCACGACTGCGGCGTGCAACAGCGAACAGAGTAGAAGAGCACAACTGCGGTGTGCTAGAAAGAGAAGCAAAGAGTGTGTGAGAAAAAGGAATCAAAACAAAAGACGATAGACGAGCACGACTGCGGCGTGCAACAACGAGCGAGAGCAGAGGAGCACAACTGCGAGTGTGCTGGAAGGCGAAGTGAGAAGAACGTGCGTGTAAGGCGAACTGAAGGAATCAAAACAAAACAGAGAAGATTTATTCCTATTCAGAATATATTTTGTTTGATAAACTGTATTTATTGATCATATTTGTATTTATCTTGTATTATTAAGCATTAACTTATAATATAATTTATTTGTAAAATGGAACATATCACAATTACAAGAATGATGGTGGAAGATTCGAAGCGAAGATTCCATGCAGAGCGTTCTACCGTCGACAAGTGATCGGAGGAGTCATTCGAGATCGACTACCAGGAGTGTGTTTACTCTGAAAGACGTTGAAGACAGCGTTTCGTCGTTCACCGGAATCGACGTCCCTGACATTAATCAGTGGCTCGGCGAATTTGAGGAAAATGCACTAATCGTTGAGTGGAACGATATACAGAAGTTTGTGTACGGAAAACAATTACTGAAAGGTGCCGCCAAACTTTTTATTAGGAGTCAACTCGGAATAAGAGATTGGGCATCACTTAAGTCTTCATTGATAGCCGAATTTGGTACACAGGCCAACTCTATAGCAGTGTATAGAATGTTGCGGAATCGTCGGAAGAAACAAATAGCCTAATGGAGATAGGCAAAGTGGCACACGTCGATGAAGGTAGCATAATCGAGTATTTCGTCGAGGGAATCCCTAATACGCGACAAAACAAACTGTTGTTATATCAGACCAAAAATATTGTCGAGTTGAAGGAGCATATCGTTACCTTTGGACTGCGCCAGTAGCCAAGAGGAATAATGAAACGGAAAAGCAGGGCAGGCAGACAAGTGAGAGAAAATGCTTCAAGTGCGGTGCAGATACACATTTAGCGAGGGAGTGCCCCAACAACAAGGTCCGGTGTTATAAGTGCAACGAGATAGGACATAAATCCTATCAGTGCAAGAAGCAAGCAGTCGAGAAGCAACCAAAGACCGAAAATTTTAATACACTGGGACAAAGTACCTTTAATCTAGATGGAAGCTTTATATTTAAAGATATTACACTAAACCATTGTCACATATCTGCATTAGTTGATACGGGATGCGAGCTGTGTATAATGCGATATGACACGATGTTGATGATGGGCGAAGTAGAGCTGAGCGAAGACAGACGCAGGTTAGTTGGCATTGGTCCCGATGAATTACAGACTTTAGGAAGCTTCGTGATGAAAACTACGATTGACGATATTCCGTTGAGAATAGAATTTCATGTCATGCGAGAGAGAGATTTTTTGAGATTTTAGTATTCTGAAGGAGGTCGATTTACTTGTTACGAAGGATGGAGCAATTTTTCGGCAGAAAAAAGTGATCGAGGCTGTAGATGACTGTTTGAAAACGGAGAGTGGGATTCGTTCAATGAAAAGACTATGCTTAATTTATGCTCGTTGGCAGACGCGAAGAGTAAAGAGAAGAGACATCAATCTAACACATCTTTCAACGGGAATGGCAGAAGAGCTTGAGAGAATAATTTATGAATACACACCGCGAAGAATTAAACCATCACCAATAGAAATGAAAATTATTCTGACAGATGAAGTACCCGTGTATCAGAGACCTCGTCGTTTAGCATACGCAGACCAACAAGTCGTTGATGAGCAAATATCTAAGTGGTTGAAGGAGAAAATCATTCGGCGTAGCACCTCAGAGTATGCCTCGCCAATTGTTCTAGCAGCAAAGAAAGACGGAACAAAACGATTATGTTGCGACTACCGGAAGTTAAATGAGCAAATAGTGAGAGACCATTTTCCCATGGCGGTCATCGAAGACGTTTTGGCAAAACTGCAAAGAGCTAAGGTATTTTCAACGCTTGATTTGGAAAACGGATTTTTCCACGTACCGATTGAGGAGAGTTCACGGAAATACACGTCGTTTGTGACGCACAGAGGACAATTTCAATTTTTATATGTGCCGTTCGGTATCTCCAATTCGCCGGCAGTGTTCACACGGTACATCAATGCCGTGCTGAGGAAGCTCATTCAATATGAAACAATAATCGTATACATGGACGATATTATAATACCAGCTGAAGACGATCAAGATGGAATTATCAAGCTCAAGAAAGTGTTATAGGTGTCAGCGATGAACGTTTAAAGATTAAGTGGTCGGAATGCCAATTTCTGCAGAAGAGAGTAGATTTCTTGGGATATGTGATTGAAAGCCGAACTATAAGACCATCCAACGAGAAGAATCGTGCGGTTAGCAATTTTCCATTGCCTTCGGATAAGAAGAGTTTGCAGAGATTTTTAGGACAAACCTCATATTTCCGTAAATTTATAGAAAATTACGATGTGTTGGCTAGGCCTTTATCTGATTTATTACGTAAAGACCATGCGTTTCGATTAGGTGAAGATCAGTTGTCATCTTTTCATCTATTGCGAACATCTTTGGAATGGGCATCAGTCCTCAAGCTGTATAACCCGAAAGCTGAGACAGAAATACATACGGATGCCTGCATGTACGGTTACGGTGCTGTAATGCTACAGAAGGACGCGGAAGACCAATGTTTGCATCCAGTTCAATACATGAGTCGCAGAACGACACCGGCGGAAGAAAAATACCATTCATACGAGTTGGAGGTGTTGGCCATCATTAAGGCTTTGAAAAAATGGGGATTTATTTATTGAGCACAAACTTTAAAATTATTACAGACTGCAAGCCATTTGCTTTGACGATAAGGAAGCTCGATGTTCCACCAAGAGTATCGAGATGGGCAATGTTTTTGCAGGAATTCGACTATAAGATTGAACATAGACCAGCAACGAGGATGCGTCACGTTGATGCACTCAGTTTAGTATCGTGTTTGTTGATGGAGGACTCGTTGCGTCATCGACTCAAGGATGCTCAACTACGGGACGAGTGGATTCGAGCGATTCGAAAGGTTCTGGAGAAAGATAGCTATGACGATTTTTACGTGCACCATGATGTTTTATGCAAGGACCCAAATAAGGAATCAATTGTTGTTCCTACCGTTATGGACGATGAGATAATTAAGATAGCTCATCGACAAGGTCATTTTTCCATTAAGAAAACCCAAGACCTTCTGGAGAAGACGTTTTACATTTCGCACATTAATGCAAAAGTTACAAAGGTCGTCAGGTGCTGCATCGAATGTATTGTAGCTGAAAGTAAAGCAGGGAAAAAGGAAGGATTCTTAAACCCAATACACAAGGAGGACATGACATTGGGAACTCTACATATTGACCATGTCGGACCCATGGAAGCAACGAATAAGATGTACAATTATATTTTAGTGGTAGTTGACGATTTTAGCAAATTTGTTTGGATTTATCCCACCAAGGATACAGGCGCAGCTGCAGTAATAGACAGATTGCAGAAACAATCATCGATTTTCGGGAACCCACGGCGTATCATATCGGATAGAGGATCAGCGTTTACGTCGAATGCGTTCAGAGAGTATTGTAAACAGGAGGAGATCCAACATCTTCTCATTACCACGGGTGTGCCTCCAGGGAACGGGCAAGTGGAGAGGATTCACAAGGTCATTATACCTATGTTGTCCAAATTTTGTCAAGAGAAGCCTGGTATCGACATATTGGTAAAGTTCAACAGATTATCAACAACACTCCGCCGTACCAATGTGACACTATTCAAGATACTCATAGGTGTTGATATGAGAGTTAAAGGTATACCTGAGCTTCAAAATCTATTGGAAGAAGCTGCGATAAACGATATTGACACAGAACGGGAAGCATTGCCTCATGAGGCAAGGGAAAACATTTTGAAGATACAACAAGAAAATTGTAAGAGCTTTAATGCTAAGCGGAAGCCAGAGACGCTGTATGAGATAAACGAACTAGTCGCCATCAAGCGTACTCAGTATGGGAATGCTATGAAGTTAAAAGCGAAATATTTTGGTCCTTATAGAATTACGTCAATACAACGCCACGGACGTTATGAAGTGGAGAAAGAGGGTGAGCACGAGGGACCCAATAGGACCACGACGGTTGCTGAATATTTGAAAAAGTGGAATCCTTCATTCGGGTCGAATGAAGTCGCAGGATGGCCGAATGTAGGAGTGACAGACGGACGAAGGACAACCCGGAGTGGACAAAAGTATTGACAGTAAACTGCAACCGAGGAACTGAACGAAGACGGGGTTGAGGAAAGAGATGAGAAACGGACAGACAGAGAGTCGTGATTTGAATTTAGAAGCAGACGGACGTGTTCTCGATCATTGTATTTTTGAATATTAAATAAAACCAAATGTGAACTATGAACTAAATAAATACTTAATTTAATTAAAATTTTATAAACAATTAAAGTGTTTTCATTTAGCCATTAAGCTGAAAGTAGGAGTTCGCCATTAAGCGACATACGGACATAGCTAAATCGATTCAGGAGGTGACGCTGATCAAGAATATATAAACTTTTCCATACCTACAGCAAAATGAATATACCCTTACCCACAGGGTGTAGGGTATAAAAACAAAAAAAAAAAAAAATATTTTTTTTATTATATTCTTTTATATAAATTTTCTGAAAGCTGACTCAATTACCCTCAAAACGGTAGTACATCATGTATACTTTACTCTTAGTTTACATACCAAATTATATAATATTTGTGGATTTGGTGACTATTTGAAAAAATCATTAATTTGACCTTTGACTTCACTTTATGGCCAAACCAAATGAGTCCGCCCCAACTGTATTGGTGTTCACGAATACAGTAGGTGGTGAGAGCTTTGTATTAAGAAATTATAAACAAACCTACTTTATTCGACAACACATCGCAGCAATACATGAAATTTTGTTCGATTTTTCGACAATACTCGAAATACGAAAAGCCCGGATAGTGATACCTGGGTATTTCGAGTACCCGAGTATTGATCGAGTACCCTGGCATACCCGGTTAACAGAATACCCGGGCAATCGAGAGCTCTACTTCGTACATATGAATCTCAATTACGTAAATAACAATAAACGCACTCTACCAAAATACCTCTCTATCCAACTTCAACGATATCCCTTAGCGAACAATGAATTGATGGGAACCATATCTGCTTATATTTAGGACAACAAATATCCTTTTAGTTCCTTATACATTTTTTTGGATATCTCGGAATTTATATAACTTTTTTAGCGATATACACATTTATTTAATAAATTCTGATTTATTTATCATATACATTTTTTAAAATATTTTTGGAGTGAAACTTTTATGGGCGCGTTGTTTTCAATAAATATTTATGTATTTCTGTCTCAGAAACATTAACGGTGTTGCGCCATTAGATTTCTATCTCACATACATATCAGTGGTCACAAGCCATAACCGCCTAACGGCCTGATTCTGGCCGTTGGAAACAAGCCACAATAGTAACAATATCGGTGTTTGCTCTCGATATTAATACTTTTGAAACTATTCGTATTCTGAGCCATAAAAAACGTAATAAAAACAATCAAAATTGTTGCCTCCATGAGAGGAGGTAATAAGCGGATAACAACCATTTTATTCTTGATTTTTTGGATTTACATTATCTGAAATCACTTCAAATAACACAAATTCACTTCTTATGGCCATATTTTGTTGTTCTTGAGGGCCAAACACACTTTAATGGTTTATTTCTTGATGATGGCTCTCGAACAAATTCTGAAAGACTCGAACTGACTTCAATAAACATTTCAAAACAAAAGTCTCTCAGTTGTATGTCATATTTCTATAAATTCTCTCAAATTTCTTCAGTTCCTTGTCATTTGTTTCAAAATTCTCCCGAATTTAATTTATTTTTGACAGTTTTTACTCAATATTTTGTATTCACCACGAGGTGAACTTTTCGTTGTTTCGATTTTGTCAGAATACGAAATCAAAATTTTGGATATAAAAAGAAACAAAACGAAGCAACAGTTCGGTAATAAATTTTCTTATTACCTATTGTTACCTATTCGCCAGAATCAGGCCGTAAGTCTGTTTTTCACAATTTTCAGGAGAGTAGTTTAAAGTTTCAATTAACTTAAAACTTAACTCAACAAATTAACATTGAAAGTAATGGGGCTAGGTGTTTCTTTTTTACATTTTGTACATAGCAAATAGAGCACGATGACACTAAAATCTCAATTTTGTCCTAACTCGACTTATGCGGTTATGGCTTGTGACCACTGATATATTCTCTGAGTATAATGTGAAGCGACGATCAAAGTTCTTCATCGTTTTACTTGAATCATATGCTTTGCAAATGTGAGCTGAGGCAAACATTCAAGGATTGAAAATATTATTCATAAATTATAAAAGGGCAAATGAAGTAATGAAAGGAGCATAGAGAAGGAGGAAGGGGAAGGATGGAAGTATTCGCAGTAGAAGGGAGGCGGGATCCAGTGGATGGCGTAAGCAAGAGAGAGAGATTGGAGAAAAATCAGAAGTTGGAACGTCCAAGAGATCTTCTGTTGGAAGATATCACAGAAGAAAGTATACGAAAGGAAGGAAAGGGATCAAGTGAAGGAAAAGAGGCAGCGTTGTTCCAAACTTTCAAATATACTTTCTCCTTATAAATAAAAACTTAAAATTTTAAATATCTTTTTAAAGTAAGTAAAAAAAGTGGGCAATATTTAAAACAAAGTTTCACTTCTTTCTCGTGTACACTGTTGCCGTTCATTGACCAAACCTACCTCAAGGACCAAGTTTATCTGATTGATATTTGGAATTAATCGAGATTATGTTTCCCCTCTTAAATAGTCACGTCTAGTCTGAGGTCATGATTCGGAATACATGATATTGAGAATATATTCGAGATACACGACCACTATGAGCACAGATTACCAGATATGAAACTTCTGACATTTGTGACTAAACGTAAAAAAAAATCTCACATCACATTTAGTGGTGAATTATTTGTAACGAAGTGGCATCGATAAAAGTCAACTTTTGGTGAAACAAATCAACTGTTTTTCATATCAATTAGATTTATCAAACATGAAAGTTTGAGATAATAACAGAAATGTAATTTGTTATTATGTTGGTTTGGGAAACCAAAATGTTTGAAAATGAAATTATGAATTTTGAGCATTGCAAAGATTACTTACATTCAGGGGTCGAAACGATCCGAGCTAAAATCGCAAAGTTCTCAGCGGGTTCTTCACAACATCAAGATACGATCTTTCGAAGATCTTGTGTACGCTCTTTCGAGGATCGTATAAACGATCGTATAAACGATCTTCGAAAGAGCGTACACAAGATCTGAAGTTCTCTACCTGAAAGATCGCGACCGCTTCTCTGGTTTGAGAAAAGAAAGACCCAAACCAGAGACAGCAGGGTGAGTCAGGTAGTCAAATATTCAATAATTCTTGAAATACAAAAAAATTGGACGAAAGAGCGTACACAAGATCTTCGAAAGATCGTATCTTGATGTTGTGAAGAACCCGCTGAGAACTTTGCGATTTTAGCTCGGATCGTTTCGACCCCTGCTTACATTGCCTAAATCCCTCATATGTAAAGGAATTTAGATTTTCAAAACACAATTATTCTCACATAATTTCGGAAGAAGAAGAAGAGATGGATTTTTTTTAGCGGGAAGGTGAATAAAGGCTTTGAGGTGACTTAGAAAGTTTTTTTAAGTGAAACTTCTATGGGCGCGTTGTTTTCAAAGTCGCGACACGAAATGAGCAGAGACAGTATATATTCAATGATTGAAAATATTATTCATGAATTGTTTTTAAGATTTATTTAATTCAAAAGAATAACTAGATTTCTTAAATTCATTTTTTAAATAAAATAACATATTTAATTTACATTTGTAAACTCGGATCAATGGGTTCAATCAACGCGAACAAAACGCTGAAGAGTTTCTATGAGTAAATGAGAAACGTCAAAAGGAACACGTGTTCACTTGCCTCATTAAATTTTAATAAAAATTCTAAATGGATCGAAAAGAAATGGAGAGGAGAGTTACTGCGGGAAGTGATTCCAAAATACCGCTGATTTTCCAATATAGCCTGCTCCAAAACAGAAGAACATTTTCGCGCAGGTTTGAGAGTAAGGAAAACTGGTCCACCCAGGCAAAAATTGTTAACTTCGGCCAGGCCGAAGTTTACATACCCTACACCCTGCATACAACGTTTATTAAAGATAAAACAAATTAATAATTATGTTGTGAAGTAATCCATATGAATATCTGTATAACTGTAAATATCATACGTCATTGCACTAATTTCTAAAGTCGGTATAATATTAGTGGATCTTTTCGTTCTGCAAATATTTTGCAAATATATTTCATTCAATCAATATGTGGATATTCTATATCAAATGTCTACTTGAGGTGAGTGTGTCCATTGTGTGATGTTTAGAATGTAAGGTCGTATTAGAGTACTTTATCATACACAAAAGTTAATCTCGATATATACATTGATTTAGGAGTGACAGACGGACGGACGAAGGACAACCCGGAGTGGACAAAAGTATTGACAGTAAACTGCAACCGAGGAACTGAACGAAGACGGGGTTGAGGAAAGAGATGAGAAACGGACAGACAGAGAGTCGTGATTTGAATTTAGAAGCAGACGAACGTGTTCTCGATCATTGTATTTTTGAATATTAAATAAAACCAAATGTGAACTATGAACTAAATAAATACTTAATTTAATTAAAATTTTATAAACAATTAAAGTGTTTTCATTTAGCCATTAAGCTGAAAGAAGGAGTTCGCCATTAAGCGGAAAATCCCCTCCTACATTGATATATATATATTGATCACCAGATATCCCATATAAACCATTTGCTTTATATGGAGGTGGGTGTGTCCATTGGGCGATGTTATCCATTTTTGGATTGTAAACTCGAGACGGTGGTACATGATTACACACAAAATTTCATTTGGAACAATTTTACTTTACCACACCCACGTCAAAAAGAAAAAACATTTTTTTCCAAAAAGGGCCAAAATAACGAAAATTACAACAACAAAATATGGCGGAGGACTCACGCCAACCTTTTGCTTTATATGGGAGGTGGGTGTGTCCGTTGACCGATTACGCCCATTTTTACATACAAGTAGCTTATTAATAGAAATACTAAATCCTAATACTAAAAAAAATATTATAAACTAAATTTCAAGTCAGTAAATCTTACCGTTTCTTCAGAAAATATATTTCCACAGACAGACACACAGAAAGACAGACATAGCTAAATCGATTCAGCAGGTGACCCTGATCAATAATATATAAACTTTTCCATACCTACGGCAAAATGAATATACCCTTACCCACAGGGTGTAGGGTATAAAAACAAAAAAAAAAAAAATAAATATTTTTTAGGTTAAATAATTTTTTTTACCTAATAAACCATATCTTTTATATAAATTTTTCTGAAAGCTGACTCAATTACCTTCAAAACGGTAGTACATTATGTATACTTTACTCTTAGTTTACATACCAAATTATATAATATTTGTGGATTTGGTGACTACTTAAAAAATCATTAATTTGACCTTTGACCTTACTTTATGGCCAAACCAAATGAGTCCGCCCCAACTTTTTATTGTTATTGGAATGTACACTGAAAACACTATCTTTTGACATATAAATTGTAGTATTTGGCGCTGGGTGTGGTAAAGTAAAATTATGCCTTTCATTTCGATATATAAAATAGTTCACCATATGTCCCATATAAACCTTTTGCTTTACATGGGAGGTGGGCGTGTCCGTTGACCGATTACGCCCATTTACATACATACATCCAAAGTACTGAATTTTAGTTTTCAAAATCAATCAAAATTGTAAAAGAATTGAGGTGAGAAAAAAGAATATCAGCCGTAGATACACCTCACAATTTGTCTACTTCACTCGCTTCAAAATGAAATAAAATATTAGTTTTGAAAACAGAAAAAAACAAAAAGTTCAGCAAACAGTACAAAAATACCCGGGTATCACTATGTGTTTTATGTAGAGTATTTTATTGTTATTAACGTAATTGAGATACATATGTACGAAGTAGAGCTCTCGATTGCCCGGGTATTCTGTTAACCGGGTATGCCCGGGTACTCGATCAATACCCGGGTACTCGAAATACCCGGGTATCACTACCGGGCAATTTTCAGGAGAGTAGTTTAAAGTTTCAATTAACTTAAAACTTAACTCAACAAATTAACATTGAAAGGAAAGGGGCTAGGTGTTTCTTTTTTACATTTTGTACATAGCAAATAGAGCACGATGACACTAAAATCTCAATTTTGTCCTAACTCGACTTATGCGGTTATGGCTTGTGACCACTGATATATTCTCTGAGTATAATGTGAAGCGACGATCAAAGTTCTTCATCGTTTCACTTCAATCATATGCTTTGCAAATGTAAGCTGAGGCAAACATTCAAGGATTGAAAATATTATTCATAAATTATAAAAGGGCAAATGAAGTAATGAAAGGAGCATAGAGAAGGAGGAAGGGGAAGGATGGAAGTATTCGCAGTAGAAGGGAGGCGGGATCCAGTGGATGGCGTAAGCAAGAGAGAGAGATTGGAGAAAAGTCAGAAGTTGGAACGTCCAAGAGATCTTCTGTTGGAAGATATCACAGAAGAAAGTATACGAAAGGAAGGAAAGGGATCAAGTGAAGGAAAAGAACTTTCAAATATACTTTCTCCTTATAAATAAAAACTTAAAATTTTAATTATCTTTTTAAAGTAAGTAAAAAAAGTGGGCAATATTTAAAACAAAGTTTCACTTCTTTCTCGTGTACACTGTTGCCGTTCATTGACCAAAACTATTATCTTTGTGTATATCACATGGGGCTGCCATGGTATAAATGCGCTGAGCGGCCACTCTAACCTTACCTATGGGAGATGGGCGATGTAATGCACTTTCGACATGGAAAGTCATATCAGTAGTACACGATCATTCACAAAATTTCGTTGGCCGTTTTCGCTTATTTTTACATACAAGTTAACTTATTTACTTATTAAAATAAAAATACTAAAATTTCAAGTCAGTATATCTTACCGCTTTTTCAGAAAGTTTATTTCAAAAGACAGACATACAAACAGACAGATGGATATCGCTCTATGATAAAGGGCAGCGAGCCTAACCCAATTGTGGCACCAATGGAGTTTCATTACAAAAAATGACGCCTAACGTGGAACCGGAAGGTAGAGAGTATCGAATGACAAACGTGCAGATAGCTGCGGGTTCCTAATAAATGTAATAATTACCTCAAGGACCAAGTTTATCTGATTGATATTTGGAATTAATCGAGTTTATGTTTCCCCTCTTAAATAGTCACGTCTAGTCTGAGGTCATGATTCGGAATACATGATATTGAGAATATATTCGAGATACACGACCACTATGAGCACAGATTACCAGATATGAAACTTCTGACATTTGTGGCTAAACGTAAAAAAAATCTCACATCACATTTAGTGGTGAATTATTTGTAACGAAGTGGCATCGATAAAAGTCAACTTTTGGTGAAACAAATCAACTGTTTTTTATCTGTTTCACTGTTTATCACTCACTGTTTCATATCAATTAGATTTATCAAACATGAAAGTTTGAGATAATAACAGAAATGTAATTTGTTATTATGTTGGTTTGGGAAACCAAAACTGTTTGAAAATGAAATTATGAATTTTGAGCATTGCCTAAAGACCCTCATATGTAAAGGAACTTAGATTTTCAAAACACAATTATTCTCACATAATTTCGGAAGAAGAAGAAGAGATGGATTTTTTTAAGCGGGAAGGTGAATAAAGGCATTGAGGTGACTTAGAAAGTTTTTTGAAGTGAAACTTCTATGGGCGCGTTGTTTTCAAAGTCGCGACACGAAATGAGCAGAGACAGTATATATTCAATGATTGAAAATATTATTCATGAATTGTTTTTAAGATTTATTTAATTTAAAAGAATAATTAGATTTCTTAAATTCATTTTTTAAATAAAATAACATATTTAATTTACATTCGTAAACTCGGATCAATGGGTTCAATAAACGCGAACAAAGCTCTGTAGAGTTTCTATGAATGAATGAGAAACGTCAAAAGGAACACGTGTTTACTTGCATAATTACATTTTAATAAAAATTCTAAATGGATCGAGAAGAAATGGAGTGGAGAGGTACTGCGGGAAATGAGTCCAAAATACAGCTAATTTTCCAATATAGCCTGCTCCAAAACAGAACAACATGTTCGTGCAGGTTTGAGAGTAAAGAAACAAATTTGAGAATGTCCTTAATTTTGATTGATTGTTCCAAACTTTCAAATACTTACTTACTTATTAAAATAAAAATACTAAAATTTCAAGTCAGTATATCTTACCGCTTTTTCAGAAAGTTTATTTCAAAAGACAGACATTCCTACGATATAAGGTATAAGAAAATCGGACATCAAAATCCTCTCAAGGTTAGCTTTCATAAGAGGGGCGGACTTTTACAACTTTTTTTTGGTATGGAGACCGATCCTAGGGTACAGTAAGCACAACAGCAACCTGACAAATTGAAATGAAGATAGAGAGAAAGAGATCCTATAAAAAAAAAAAAATCAGCTGTTTTTCATCTCAATTAGATTTATTAAACATGAAAATTTGAGATAATAACAGAAATGTAATTTGTGATTATGTTGGTTTGGGAAACCAAAACTGTTTGAAATTATGAATTTTGAGCATTGCAAAGATTACTTATATTGCCTTAAGACTCTCATATGTAAAGGAATTTGGATTTTCAAAACACAATTATTTTCACATAATTTCGGAAGAAGAAGAAGAGATGCATTTTTTTTGAGCGGGAAGGTGAATATAGGCATTGAGGTGACTTAGAAAGTTTTTTGAAGTGAAATTTCTATGGGCGCGTTGTTTTCAAACTCGCAACGAGCGAGTCGAATGAGAAATGAGAGACAGTATATATACAAAAATATACTGCAATATTATATTATCTCTTTCTCACACATACTGAGTATACACACACACACACGCTCGAAGTTGTTCATGCTTATGCGTATGATGCTTTTCTGGCATCAAATGCAGTCAATTTTCAATGATTGAAAATATTATTCTTGAATTGTTTTTAGGATTTGTTTGGTAATACATTATTTAATTCAAAAGAATAATTAGATTTCTTAAATTTTTTAAATAAAATAACATATTTAATTTACATGTGGCTGAAGACCATTGCTGTTAGTTTATAAGTCTGTATCCAAATTTATTTTAGATGGAGACAATAAATAAATAAATAATTTACATGCGTAAACTCGGGTCAATGGGTTCAATCAACAAAGCAAACAAAGCGCTGTAGAGTTTCTATGAATGAATGAGAAACTTCAAAAGGAACACGTGTTCACTTGCATAATTAATAACAATAAAATACTCTACATAAAACACATACCTTCAATATTGACCAATTTTTTGTTCTTGTGATTAACGCACTCTATCAAAATACCTCTCTATCCAACTTCAACGATATCACTTAGCGAACAATGAATTGATGGGAACCATATCTGCTTATATAACCGACAACAAATATCCTTTTGGTTCCTTATATATTTTTTTGGATATCTCGGAGTTTATATAACTTTTTAGAGACACAACCCGAATAAATATTTGTGTATTTCTGTTTCAGAAACAGACAGAAAAAACAAATAGACTAAATAAATAAATAATAATAATAATATTCTCTGAGTATAATGTGAAGCGACGATCAAAGTTCTTCATCGTTTTACTTGCATCATATGCTTAGCAAATGTGAGCTGAGGCAAACATTCAAGGATTGAAAATATTATTCATAAATTATAAAAGAGCAAATGGGAAAAGGGAAAGGAGCATTGAGAAGGGGGAAGGATTGAAGGATTCGCAGTAGAAAGGAGGCGGGATCCAGTGGATGGCGTAAGCAAGAGAGAGAGATTGAAAAAAAATCAGAAGTTGGAACGTGCAAGAGATCTTCTGTTGGAAGATATCACAGAAGAAAGTATACGAAAGGAAGGAAAGGGATCAAGTGAAGGAAAAGAGGCAGCGTTGTTCCAAACTTTCAAATATACTTTCTCCTTATAAATAAAAACTTAAAATTTTAAATATCTTTTTAAAGTAAGTAAAAAAAGTGGGCAATATTTAAAACAAAGTTTCACTTCTTTCTCGTGTACACTGTTGCCGTTCATTGACCAAAACATTATCTTTGTGTATATCACATGGGGCTGCCATGGTATAAATGCGCTGAGCGGCCACTCTAACCTTACCTATGGGAGATGGGCGATGTAATGCACTTTCGATATGGAAAGTCATATCAGTAGTACACGATCATTCACAAAATTTCGTTGGCCGTTTTCGCTTATTTTTACATACAAGTTAACTTATTTACTTATTAAAATAAAAATACTAAAATTTCAAGTCAGTATATCTTACCGCTTTTTCAGAAAATTATTTCAAAAGACAGACATACAAACAGACAGATGGATATCGCTCTATGATAAAGGGCAGCGAGCCTAACCCAATTGTGGCACCAATGGAGTTTCATTACAAAAAATGACGCCTAACGTGGAACCGGAAGGTAGAGAGTATCGAATGACAAACGTGCAGATAGCTGCGGGTTCCTAATAAATGTAATAATTACCTCAAGGACCAAGTTTATCTGATTGATATTTGGAATTAATCGAGATTATGTTTCCCCTCTTAAATAGTCACGTCTAGTCTGAGGTCATGATTCGGAATACATGATATTGAGAATATATTCGAGATACACGACCACTATGAGCACAGATTACCAGATATGAAACTTCTGACATTTGTGGCTAAACGTAAAAAAAATCTCACATCACATTTAGTGGTGAATTATTTGTAACGAAGTGGCATCGATAAAAGTCAACTTTTGGTGAAACAAATCAACTGTTTTTTATCTGTTTCACTGTTTATCACTCACTGTTTCATATCAATTAGATTTATCAAACATGAAAGTTTGAGATAATAACAGAAATGTAATTTGTTATTATGTTGGTTTGGGAAACCAAAACTGTTTGAAAATGAAATTATGAATTTTGAGCATTGCCTAAAGACCCTCATATGTAAAGGAACTTAGATTTTCAAAACACAATTATTCTCACATAATTTCGGAAGAAGAAGAAGAGATGGATTTTTTTAAGCGGGAAGGTGAATAAAGGCATTGAGGTGACTTAGAAAGTTTTTTGAAGTGAAACTTCTATGGGCGCGTTGTTTTCAAAGTCGCGACACGAAATGAGCAGAGACAGTATATATTCAATGATTGAAAATATTATTCATGAATTGTTTTTAAGATTTATTTAATTTAAAAGAATAATTAGATTTCTTAAATTCATTTTTTAAATAAAATAACATATTTAATTTACATTCGTAAACTCGGATCAATGGGTTCAATAAACGCGAACAAAGCTCTGTAGAGTTTCTATGAATGAATGAGAAACGTCAAAAGGAACACGTGTTTACTTGCATAATTACATTTTAATAAAAATTCTAAATGGATCGAGAAGAAATGGAGTGGAGAGGTACTGCGGGAAATGACTCCAAAATACAGCTAATTTTCCAATGTAGCCTGCTCCAAAACAGAACAACATGTTCGTGCAGGTTTGAGAGTAAAGAAACAAATTTGAGAATGTCCTTAATTTTGATTGGTTGTTCCAAACTTTCAAATACTTACTTACTTATTAAAATAAAAATACTAAAATTTCAAGTCAGTATATCTTACCGCTTTTTCAGAAAGTTTATTTCAAAAGACAGACATTCCTACGATATAAGGTATAAGAAAATCGGACATCAAAATCCTCTCAAGGTTAGCTTTCATAAGAGGGGCGGACTTTTACAACTTTTTTTTGGTATGGAGACCGATCCTAGGGTACAGTAAGCACAACAGCAACCTGACAAATTGAAATGAAGATAGAGAGAAAGAGATCCTATAAAAAAAAAAAAAATCAGCTGTTTTTCATCTCAATTAGATTTATTAAACATGAAAATTTGAGATAATAACAGAAATGTAATTTGTGATTATGTTGGTTTGGGAAACCAAAACTGTTTGAAATTATGAATTTTGAGCATTGCAAAGATTACTTATATTGCCTTAAGACTCTCATATGTAAAGGAATTTGGATTTTCAAAACACAATTATTTTCACATAATTTCGGAAGAAGAAGAAGAGATGCATTTTTTTTGAGCGGGAAGGTGAATATAGGCATTGAGGTGACTTAGAAAGTTTTTTGAAGTGAAATTTCTATGGGCGCGTTGTTTTCAAACTCGCAACGAGCGAGTCGAATGAGAAATGAGAGACAGTATATATACAAAAATATACTGCAATATTATATTATCTCTTTCTCACACATACTGAGTATACACACACACACACGCTCGAAGTTGTTCATGCTTATGCGTATGATGCTTTTCTGGCATCAAATGCAGTCAATTTTCAATGATTGAAAATATTATTCTTGAATTGTTTTTAGGATTTGTTTGGTAATACATTATTTAATTCAAAAGAATAATTAGATTTCTTAAATTTTTTAAATAAAATAACATATTTAATTTACATGTGGCTGAAGACCATTGCTGTTAGTTTATAAGTCTGTATCCAAATTTATTTTAGATGGAGACAATAAATAAATAAATAATTTACATGCGTAAACTCGGGTCAATGGGTTCAATCAACAAAGCAAACAAAGCGCTGTAGAGTTTCTATGAATGAATGAGAAACTTCAAAAGGAACACGTGTTCACTTGCATAATTAATAACAATAAAATACTCTACATAAAACACATACCTTCAATATTGACCAATTTTTTGTTCTTGTGATTAACGCACTCTATCAAAATACCTCTCTATCCAACTTCAACGATATCACTTAGCGAACAATGAATTGATGGGAACCATATCTGCTTATATAACCGACAACAAATATCCTTTTGGTTCCTTATATATTTTTTTGGATATCTCGGAGTTTATATAACTTTTTAGAGACACAACCCGAATAAATATTTGTGTATTTCTGTTTCAGAAACAGACAGAAAAAACAAATAGACTAAATAAATAAATAATAATAATAATATTCTCTGAGTATAATGTGAAGCGACGATCAAAGTTCTTCATCGTTTTACTTGCATCATATGCTTAGCAAATGTGAGCTGAGGCAAACATTCAAGGATTGAAAATATTATTCATAAATTATAAAAGAGCAAATGGGAAAAGGGAAAGGAGCATTGGGAAGGGGAAGGATTGAAGGATTCGCAGTAGAAAGGAGGCGCCATCCACTGGATCCGTAAGCAAGAGAGAGAGATTGAAAAAAAATCAGAAGTTGGAACGTGCAAGAGATCTTCTGTTGGAAGATATCACAGAAGAAAGTATACGAAAGGAAGGAAAGGGATCAAGTGAAGGAAAAGAGGCAGCGTTGTTCCAAACTTTCAAATATACTTTCTCCTTATAAATAAAAACTTAAAATTTTAAATATCTTTTTAAAGTAAGTAAAAAAAGTGGGCAATATTTAAAACAAAGTTTCACTTCTTTCTCGTGTACACTGTTGCCGTTCATTGACCAAAACATTATCTTTGTGTATATCACATGGGGCTGCCATGGTATAAATGCGCTGAGCGGCCACTCCTAACCTTACCTATGGGAGATGGGAGATTAATGCCCACTTCCGACATGAAAAGTCCATATCAGTAGTACACGGGGAATAAAAGGAGAATATCTACAGAAAAAAAAAAAAAAAAAATTTTCGTTTGGCCGTGTTTCCGCTTATTTTACATATAAAGTTAACTAGTTACGGATAAAATAAAAGTTTAAATTTTAAGTAAGTATATCTCCGCGTTTTTCATAAATTGATTTCAAAAGACAGACATACAAACAACAATGGATATCGCTCTATGAGAAAGGGCAGCGAGCCTAACCAATTGTGGCACAATGATTTTCATTACAAAAATGACGCCTAACGTTAACCGGAAGGTAGGAGTATCGAATGACAACGTGCATAGCTGCGGGGTTCCTAATAAATGTAATAATTACCTCAAGGACCAAGTTTATCTGATTGATATTTGGAATTAATCGAGATTATGTTTCCCCTCTAAATAGTCCAATCTAGTCTGAGGTTCATATTGCGTAATACATGATATTG
>CM029562.1:19925507-19995583 GCA_017309665.1 Coelopa frigida
AGGATTAATATCACAATATACATCTGATAAATGCACTTAAAAAATTATTATTATTTAAAAAATATTTATTATTTTAAAAAATCACATTTTTTCTGAAAACATTTTTTATTTAAATCAGGTATCTTTCCAATAATAATGTAAAATCAATGAAACAAAAAAGTAATTTTATTAATTTAAGTGGATTTTATTTTGATGCAAAAATATCAACATATTTGCATTTTTCGGTAATAGCGCACATCTCTTCGCCGTAATTACGTTTCCAGCCGTGGAAAAACAGCGCTCAGCACTGGCAGATGTAGCGGGAATTGCTAAAAATTTTCTGGCAAATTGTACAGGAAATTTACTTTTTTTATTCCTCCACCATTCGTACGGATCGACATCGAAAGCAACTTCTAACTCGTCCAAATAAGATGTCCACTGGTACATAAATCCATTAGTAGTTTCTCCAGTTCCTTGATAAAACCTTTGTAATGATGTTTGTTGGCTAGGGCGAACACTTGAGTGTAGATCATTTGAGTCATCTTGGTAATTGTTCTCCAACTTAGTTTTCACCTCCGCAAGAATTGTCTCTTTCATTTCCGGAACTTCATGGATCAAGGATTTGTATCGAGGATCCACAAATGAAGCTATCATCCTTGCAGAAACGTTCGCGTGGCTATTTCCAATGTCGAATCTAATCTTCAGATCATCTACCACAGTCTGTTTGAATTGTGATATTATATCTGAATCATCTGTATCTATTTTGAGTTGATTATTGATTAGAAAATATATCATTGGCCTAACAATAGAGGTTGGAGAATGTTTTTCTGTGCATAAAATTTCAGTTAGAATATGTATTGGTTGTAAAACCAATTCGTTCTTGTGACAAGTCGTAAATATCCTTAATACAAAAATATGAACGGCATTTTCGACCTTACAATAAAACCCTTTACCTCAACCCTACCTACCTACCCTACCCTCTACTATTCATTCTTATTGTATGAAATTAATTTTGCATGTTTTTTCCCAATAATTAATATTCCGCAGGTCAATGATGCGAAATTAGCTCTTTCGCGCCATTCAAAATTCGATAACAATAACAAAATAACAAAACGAAAAGAGGAAAAACAACTTTTATCATTGGAAAGATACCTGATTTAAATAAAAAATGTTTTCAGAAAAAATGTGATTTTTTAAATCACATTGCGGGCAGAAATCGAGACCTCTAATTAGAACACACTATATATGAAATGACTGTTCTCGTCCGAATTTATAGTTTTATGTCATTTTCTTATACATACTTATGCATATTTATATTACATAGAAAATAAATAAAATTTAAAAAAAAATATATATATTTTTTTATTTTTTTTCATATTATCCTTTTCGGGAGGACTAACTGTACACAAATACATACCAAAACTAAATACCTTATATAAGAGATCATATATAAGATATCTTAGGATATTAATAGCACACATAACCACACAATAGCATACAATAAAAGATACAAACTCTCGATTTATTCGCATGGGCCTCGTCAGGCCCAGTAGGTTATGTTAGCGCCTACGAGTGTGTTACCCATACTAGGGTTAAATACAAATACAATAGAGAGTAACATACTGTCGGAAATAAAAGTTCAAGCACGTGTGGACAGCCATATAAAAGTGCAGGATATCGAAGAAAAAGGTTCGTGGTTTATGAAAAAAAAAAAATATACAAATTATTGGCTTTTACAGCTCTACTGACGGCTTTGACCAAGCTACTCGCAATCGTTGGTGTTATGCGTTTGTAATGTTTTACACCAATGATAGAGACCGTCAGTTTTAAGACCGAATCCGAGCGGCTGGGCTGAGAGCGTTTTCATGTGAAATAATACTCTCTGAAGTTTGCCATTGCTCACCGAGAGGAGGAGGCCGTAAAGAAAAATTGAGGTTGGTCGAGCCGGGAATCGGATCGCGGCTCCGTTGGCTCGTAAGCTACGCACTTAGCCACTGAACCACGACCCCCATCGTCTATGCCATCAAACCTAAAGTCGTTGGTATGGCCCAACTCAAATATGAAAAATATTTCATAAAAAATGTTCTCCCTTTTTGCATCTGTCCAAATAAGACTTTTTTACGTCACTTAAATTAAAACAGCCAAACGTTAAACGATCAGTTACTTTGCAGATGGATAATAAATCTTAAAACAAACAAAAAATTTTAAAAATGTACTTAAATTGTTTTGTAATTTTTGAAAAATAAAATTAAAATAAAAACGATGATATGTAGTTAAAATGGAGTTGAGGGGGCCTTGGCTCCGAGTCAGCGAGGCAGCGGTTCGATCTCCGGTTCGAACCCGGCTTCGCCAACATCAATTTACTTTACTTCATCCTCTTCATAATGCTTCATCCTCTCGGCGAGCAATGGCAAACTTCGGAGAGTATTATTAGCCATGAAAAAGCTCTCACCCCAGCCGTTCGGATTGGTGTAAAACATTACAAACGCACAACACCAATGATTGCGAGTCAAAGCCCCCCGAGGGCAGTAAAGACCAATAATTTGTATTTTTGTAAAAAAAGGAAAGAACACAAAAAGGGGCGAAGCAGCTGCGGGCAGAGAATATATCCGGAATATATTCCATGTTTGATGACTTCCATGAATAATGACTTCTCAGCCAAAATTCAAGGAACTAACGATAGTAGTTTTCTACAGTTCAATGCATAAAAAAAGAGTACAAAACATTTGAGATGGGCAAAATTTACAAAAAGTTAGATAAAATGCAATGCAAATGAGAAAATAAAAACAAATTTGTATTTCAAAGTTATTTTCCAAGACTTTTTTGCCAGACCTCATCAGACTGCAGAAACTTTCTTTCGACCTTATATTATGAAAAGAATATTGCACCTATCATTTTAATCATTGCATTCCTAACATTTATTCCTAGAACATTTATATTATTGGTTTGTAATGCATTTCATAACGTATTTTGAAAATATTGTTGATCCCAAATGTATCTGTGCAGTTGGCATTGTTGTGTTGTGAGCGACGCAGTTCTAAAAATATACTCTCATTTACAATTTAAAAAAATTAATAATGACAGATTGAGTAAAATCTGTCAAAATGTCAATTAATTCAAAAAATAAAATGAATGCTTAAAAAATATATGAAATTTCTGAAATTTAACTTCGAAATCTTCAGCTAAATTTAACAATTACGAAACCTGCAACATGCTAATTAAAGCTATAAAATTGTTATTGCTTCTGTAGATTTTCAAATATCTTGCATTTGTCTCGTCTTGGAGAAATTCATGATTTTAATTTTTTTACAAAACAATTTTATACAATTTTGATTAATTTTCATAAACGTCAACGTTCATTGTCAGTTTGAATTTTCGAAGTGGAAAACTCTCTTTTAATTTTAATTAAATACCTCAATGGTTAATGTTAAATTTATATAACCAATGTCCTATTCTGGTATACCTGTAAAAATATAAAAATGGGAACATTCTCTGCATTCTTTTGTAGTCGAATTCATAAACGTTTGCAGGCAAATTATTATAAAATATTATCTAATTTGGTTTTTACAATTCTTTGTTTTACTGACAGTTATTATTGGTCACACTGAAGTCATTATGCACTTGCAGTTCCAATTAGTTTGTGATTTTGATCCAAGATTTCATTTGAATAACAAAGTGATATTGTTCTTCGTCAATTGAAGCACCGCAAGTAAATTTGTACACAACTGCGGAACATATTCGACGTTCCATACAATAGCAGCTGTCTCTTTTATTCAAACTATCAAATCCATATCAATATCACCCGCGCCGTTCACTGACATTTGGTTATTGTTCGCAACCATGATCTTCTTTTGTTCTCCTTCTTTTCTGTTTCGGAAAAAACGAAGATCATTCGACATGTGAGAACTCGCGCCCGAATGTACGTACCACTCATATGAACTGTCACACGAAAGAAGAAAAGCATACAAGCCTGATTTATTTGTGTACAACGCTGTTTCTTCACTATCTTTCTTATTATCGAACTACGTATCTTCCAACAACATGTTCTTCACTGCATCTACAGCTAGCTTTGCGTTCGAATTTTCAACGGCCATTAATGCTTGGAATTAGTTTGGCAAACCGGCCAACATGAGCTACACCGTTAACTTATCATCTATATTCAAACCCGAATTTTTCACTTTTATTGACGTCATGACTAATGCACTAATATAGTCCTGCATAGATTATAGTCACTTATTTTAATCTACTGAGGGGGCCGTGGCTCAGTGGATAAGTGCGTTGCCTAAGAGTCAGCGAGGACGCGGTTCGAACCCGGATCCGCCAACATCAATTCTTCTTTACGACCTCCTCCTCTCAGCGTGCAATGACAAACTTCCGAGAGTATTATTTGCCATGGAAAAGCTCTCACCCCAGCCGTTCTGATTCGGCATTAAACTGTAGGTCTCAAGCCCCTCGAGTGCTGTGAAGATCAATAATTTGTTGTTGTAATTTAGTCTGCACCAATTTTCTGAACAGGTCCAGGTTTTCGCGAGTCTTCATACGCCAAAATTAGTGAATCCCAAGCTTCCTTTTCCGTCATTCCTTTTCGTCATACGCGCGTTGATTCACATCTTTATCGCCCGTGCATCCGATGCCCGATTGAACAACTTTCCAGCAATTACGTATCACCAACTATGATTCGCATGCCGTTTCCACGTATAGAAAATTTCCCGACGCCATTTCTCTAAGGGAAAAGAAAGTGTTCCTGACGCCATTGTCGATATATCACGATAAAAATATCACTTTACAAGATTTGCAGATTGTGTCTTAATAGGCCCATAACCTGTTATAAAAGAGTCTATTAAGAAGTAATATTGAGGAAGTCTACAAATATAAAGTGGCTCACACCTTAAATGATTCAGTCGATTTTTTTGTAAAAAATATTAAATATTTTGGTATTTGTTAATCTTTTGGTGGAAAAAAATTCATATCCGCTTTAAAGAATTAATTTTTATTTATTTTAAACAAAAATAAAAAAAAAGTCCATAACAATTTTTTTTTTAACTTCAAACATAAAACAATTGAGGAAAATTACATCAAAGCTTAAATTATGCACTGATTATATTAATCTATACTTAAAAAAATCAAACAATTTTCCGACCAGTAAACATTTGTTATAGAATATTTGGTGAACCATACCTCATATAGATATGGATAAAATTTTGTGCGTGATCAGTTACTAACAATATAAGTTCACATTTCTAAAATAGATATCGCTATTTTGACATCTCATGACAAAATTAAAAGAAATCGGTTTTGAACTACGCTACCTACCGATATAATCTTAATATATCTAATTATGTTTTTATGTATTAGATCCATTCTAAGAAAAAGAAAATTCAAATTATGGTTTAGTTTTGTACTGTTCAAAGTTTTACGATTATTTTCAAAAATTATTTCCCATAAAATACTCAATTTATATAATTTTCACTTTCTATTTGGGATAAGTGAAATTCGCGTAAAAAGGAACTCTGGCTGCAGTTTTGGGTGTAGGCTTTTACTAGTTTTAGTTATTAGTTTTAGTATGTATACAAAATTAAATAAAACTATAAATTCGGACGAGAACAGTCATTTCATATAGCATGTGTTCTAATTCTGCCATATTAAGACACATATCTGTGGACTGGGCCTACTCAGGTAACTTTCGGTAACGATATTGTCACAGAAAAAACAAATGTCTTTCTACCAACTAAACCTGACTGATTCAGTTTTTTTGTGCATTCAGGAAGCATAGCGGCAAGAATTCATAGAGTATCAGATCGATTAATAAAGAAACAAAAACAAAATATTCATACTCAGGTAACTTTCGGTAACAATGTTGTCTCAGTAAAATCTAAATCGCGATCTAGCAGGTAGAGAACTTCAGAAGAACAAAGTACGCTCTTTCAAAGATCTTATATACGATCCTCGAAAGAGCGAACCCAAGATCTTCGAAAGATCCTATTTTGCAGTTCTGAAGTACCCGCTGAGAGCGATTTTAGCTCGGATCGTTTCGACCAATGCGCCTCATCATTCTCATTAGGCCAATCCTATGGTTAATAATAATGCACATACGGTGCGTTCATAAATATTGTTCTATTTCAACAATATTGAATGTTGGCTTTATATGGGAGGTGGGTGTGTCTGATGTTTTCCATTCCATTTCCATTCAGAGGTGGGCATATCCGTTGACCGATTTTGCCCAATATCATTGACAAACAGCATACATATAAGAGTTATAAATCCAAAATTTGAAGTCTATAGCTCTTACCATTTACCATACTGATTACTATAGACAGACACAGATCAACAGACAGACAGATCGCAAAATCGACTCAGAAGGTTTTTACGCGAAATTCATTTAACGAGATTATAAAGTCATAAGATTATATTAAGATCCATAAACATGCAAATTTTTAATAATAATTTTTTATATACTATTTTGCAAATTTAAAGAGTATTTATATTTACTGACTATTATCGTCTGAAACCAACTCAAGTTTTTTTTAGTTTATTTTTACTTTTAGATTATTTTTATTTATTATATTTTATTTTTATTTACATTTATATCTCGTACCATCGATGCGTTAACGAATCACGAAAATTGTCTATGTTTGTCAATTTTATTTAGCATGATATAAATTATTTATCGAATGTTTATATACCTTGAATTGTAGTTTTATGTATTGTATGCCAAACCTCCGGGCGGGTGTGAAAAAAAACAAACTTATTTTTCAATAAATTAATTAAAAATTAATTTGATGAAACCTTGACAGAATGATTTGAAAAAGGATATACTAATTTTATGTAACAAAAACATACCTTTTTTTATACCCTACACCCTGTGGGTAAGGGTATATTCATTTTGTCCTTCCGTTTGTAACGCATTAAAGGAGAGGTCGTAGGTATGGAAAAGTATATATATTCTTGATCAGCGTCACCTCCTGAATCGATTTAGCTATGTCCGTCTGTCTGTCTGTCTGTCTGTCTGTCTGTCTGTGTGTCTGTGTGTCTGTCTGTGGAAATAGATTTTGTGAAGAAACGGTAAGAGATACTGACTTGAAATTTTGGATTTAGTATTTCTATATTTATAAGCTACTTGTATGTAAAAATCGTAATCGGTCAACGGACACGCCCACCTCCCATATAAAGCAAAAGGTTTATATGGGATATCTGGTGAACTATGGTATATATCGAGATGAAATTTTGTGTGTGATCATGTTCCACTGATACGAGTTTAAAAGACAAAAATGGAAAACATCGCCCATCGGACACGCCCACCTCCCATATAAAGCAAAAGGTTTATATGGGATATCTGGTGAACTATGGTATATATCGAGATGAAATTTTGTGTGTGATCATGTTCCACTGATACGAGTTTAAAAGGCAGAAATGGAAAACATCGCCCATCGGACACGCTCACCTCCCATATAAAGCAAAAGGTGTATATGGGGTATCTGGTGAGCTATAGTATATATCGAGATAAAATTTTGCGTCTGATCATGTGCCACCGATACGAGTTTACATGCTAAAAATTGACAAGCTACAGCTCAGCTCAAAAGCAACAGCTCAATGTTGGATATGGTAAACCATATAGACAGTTATTGGATTAAATATTGCTACCAAGAGTTCCCAAGAATCAAATGGAAAATATCTCTTATAGGACACGAGCACCTTCCATACAAAATCGTAGATCTACAAGAAATCCAACTACTTTATGGATGTTATTGGCTGATGAAAGGTGGGAGTGAATGCAAGAAGAAAGAGACCACATCCAACTGAACCTCAATGGACGCCCATAAAAAATTGATTATATCCTTTCAATATAAACGTAATGAGCAGGTGACGATTGAGAGAATACAATTTCCAATTGTACCTGCTGAAGGGATCACAATCCACAAAAGTCAGGGAGCTACATATTTCCAAATGGCTGTTCATCTTCCAAGTGGAATCAGTCGCGCGGCAATATATGTTGCTTATAGTAGCGCAGCAAGTACTTCTGGACTTTATATTGTTGAAAATTTCAATCCTCCCAAGTCTATTGTTGAATCAGATTTTGTCTGCATTGAAAGTGTAATGATGAATTTTCACTAATTATTGATAGAAATGCACTGTTTTTCCTTTAATAAACGTTATATGCAGGGTGTAGGGTATGTAAACTTCGGCCTGGCCGAAGTTAACAGATTTTGCCTGGGTAGGCAAACCGGGGGAGCGAAGCGACCCCGGTGCGCTAGTTAATTGTTCAGATGTGAGACACAAGGCCCGCAAGTGTGGTGATGCGTAAACGAATCAATGGCCACTTCCCTAGGTGGAAGGGGGTTGATGTAGTTGAAAACCGATTTCTTTTAATTTAGTCAAGAGATGTGTTATATGTTATATATAATTTTATGCTGCGGTAGGAGAGTCCATCTAACGATACCTATTTTAGAAATATGAACTTATATTGGTAGTAACTGATCTCGCAAAAATTGTATCCTTATCTATGTATGTATATGATGTATGATTCAGCAGATATTCTATATCAACTGTTTACTGAAGGTGAGCGTGTCCGTTGAGCGATGTTTGAATGTGAGCTCATATTTGTAGTTAACATACAAAATTTCATCGCGTTATATGTTGCCATTCCATTGGGCGATGTATTACATTCTTGACGTGAAAAGTGGTACATGATCACACATAAAACTTCATCTCGATATATAGCATAGTTCACCAGATATTTCTTATTGAACTTTTGCTTTATATGGGAGGTGGGCGTGTCCGATGGCGATTTTTTCTATTTCTGACTTGGAAACTCGTATCAGTGGTACACGATCACACATTCATCTCGATATATAGCTTCAGCAGATATCATATTAATGGGCGTGCCCGTTGACCGATTTTGCCCAATATCATTGACATCCAGCGTATACGTCTACATACAGACCAACAGACGGACATCACTAAATCAATGCGTTGCTGCGTCCGTGGTAAAGGCATCGCGATTCCACACGGCGTTGGCACGAATCATGGCAAACAAAAGAGGGACAACCCAATAAAGAAGGCTGCTACTGTCCAAAGTAACGCAGTCTATAGTGATGTATGCAGCCCCAGTATGGTACGAGCACTAAACAATTACCCGGACATTCTAGCCAGCGAGCTCTCGAAGGCCTACAATCTCAGATTGAGGCTGTGTAGGAAACTAAAAAGAAAGCTGAACTCCGATCAAATAGCTTTCAAAAATGGCAACATCGATGGGACAATGGGACCACCGGTAGATGGACACACAAAGTTATACCCAACTTAAAGAATTGGATAACACGCAAACATGGAGAAGTTGACTTCTATGTAACACATATCCTAAGCGCCCACGGATGTTTTAGGGTTATCTGTTCAAACTTGGACATGATAGCGACCCGAATTGCCCGGTCTGCAGCGAACTCGGGAAACAGCAGAACATGTTACTCCATTGCCCAAGGTTCATAGACAATTTTTTTATGATGTGCGCACACATCCTCTGATATTAGATATATTGCATATTAGATATATACACATAATGAAAACCTTGAGGGTAGCGGAATGGCAGCGGGCTTCCACTTTACAAACAAACTCTTCTTCTAGCTCGTTACGGTCCACCGACGTAATACTTAATGGTGGTTCCGGGGGAATTTACCGTGCGGACAGAGAGGTGGTTTAGTTCGGGTTAGAGTCCCACACTGACTGAGGCTTTCGATGCTTCCTCCTCATAAAAAAAAAATAAATAAAACTTCACTAAATCGACACAGGAGGTGTCGCTGATCAAGAATATATATACCATAGATACCTACGGTCGCTCCTTCAAGGCGTTGCAGCGGAAGGACAAAATGAATATACACTTACCCACATGATGTAGGGTATAAAAATATTTAAAGTAAATAATAAATGATCATTGAAAAATTGTGTTTGTTATTAAAATAAGCCATTAGTTTTACCTGGCCCTAATAGTATGGCGAAACTCCCATTAATAGAACTTGTCATCACTATCGCCATATGAGAAGATATTCGGTCAATCGTATAAGTAGAGTCGTATACGTAGAGTAGAGGGTGGAAGATAGGGGTTGTTATGTATGGGTGGAGTGTTGAGGGTAAAAAAATAATAAAGTCTTGGAATTACTTGACCCTCGGGAGATTTTTAAAATTTTAGCACTTTGTGCCGATGCTCAACTATTTTTTTACCGAATCTAACGAGATTGGCCGGTGGAAGCTACCAATTTCGAAAAAACGCGCACTAATACGAGGCTAGTGTATACGGAACAAAAGAAACAGTTGAAACATGGACACCCCTGAACCTTAAAATAAATAAAAAAACAAATTAAATTACCTTCCAAATATTCCACATCTTTGAACTAATATTTTGAAAATCTAGAAAATAATCCCTGTTATAAAATATTTATTTTATGTGCGGGAACTAACCATTTGTATACAGTAAAATTTTTAATAATTTTACATTGATTAATAATACATTAATAATTACTTTACTTTTATTAATAATTCTTGAATTTTAATTCCTTATATAATTTTCGTTCCTAGCCTTTGCTATGGTGATATTAATTCATAGGGTAAATACAAAACAACGAACACATTTTGTTTTAGTCTTCTTTATTTTGTGAAAAATACACATTTTTACTTCAGAAAAATCTACATATGGATAGAAAAGGACTAAAACCTGTTGATTTATAGTTTTAGTTGTCTAAAGTAATTAAAACTAGTAAACGCGTTATCTTCGGTTTGGCCGAAACATAATTGAAGCAAAAGTAAGTTTTACCCAAATTTTATTTATCGCGACTAGAAAGCGCGTAAGGTCTGTTAGTATTGACTCGACGTTCCGTTCTGTGAAATTTTAGTTGACAGATGCGGTTAGTCACGCTGTATCTAAAGGTGTTGCTATATATTTGAAATATAAAATAAATGTTGTTATGGTAATGCCGAAGAAAATTTATTAGGAATCGAATAGCAAAATGTCTTTGCTTTTTACATATAATAACAACATACTGCTATAATATTAACAAAATCCTAATATATTAATTAACATATACAGCTGTTCCAATTTTAATTCTCTTTATTTAAATTTTATATTGGCATAAATGTGAATCTCAAATCGAAAACCAAGTATGTACGCTCGGGTACTTAGGGTGAGACTTTGTTGATTGGAAATGTTGTGAGTTGTGTTGTGGGATGGAGGTCAAGTTTCTGGGACGTGATCTTTGTCGTTTGTTTGTCGAGGAATCCCTTCGGATGCTGGAGTTGAAGTTCGGCTGGTAGCTGAATAATTCCGGATTTTGTTCTATACAAAACAAGAGTTTTGCGGAGTTTTGTTAGTTCTAATTTATTAGGAGCTAGAGGGAACCTACTTAGTCGCTGTTTGGATTCCTATTGACCCAAAGAGACTTCGGCGGCGGCCATAACCCTTTGCCTTCGGTCTTTCGGAGTCATTAGGTGCGACGTCAAAGTACTAGAATGACTACTAAATTATTTTGTCTGAACACTACTAAATTATAAAGAGAGTGGGGTTGGCCTAAACATTGCCGCCCGCATTGCAGTATCGCTGCAATGAATATTACTAACATAAAGTACCATATAATTAAATTTTAATTCAGTTTAATATGATAACTTAAATTAAAAGTGCTGGGATGGAATTTTATATATTCAGTGACATTGTGTGTGTTATAGTAGAATTAAGATGGGGCTGAGTTCGACAGTTTACCATTAACTTTATAATGACTGTGTGGTATAACGACACCATCTCACGCATGATATTTGAGATGGCACGAGGCATAATCCGCTCGCGCGCATCTCGCATGTGGCTCACCAGCCCAGACGGACGAGGTCTGGGTCCAGAGTCGCGCTCGTGTCTTCAAGGGTCCAGCCCAGACGGATGAGGTCTAGGTCCAGATCTTCGTTCTCTCTGGTTGTCCGAGCATTGTCCTTCCAGCCCAGACGGACGATCCAGAATGGAGCGGTTGTCTGAATGGCAGCAAGTCATTTTGCTATGAGATAAGTTGGCGGGAAAATTCCTCAGTTTCGGCCAGGTCGCTTTCCAACACATGGATGTCCAGAGACGACCCATCATTTTCCTGATGCTCGGGGGTTGGAACCGTCAAGATCCAACCGAACATTTTTTCTTGCGCTAATAGAGACTCGACAACGTTATGTCGAGTTCCGTCTAATATGATTTTTGGGTATAAATCTCCATCGACTCGTCCATTTTTATGGAAATTGGAGTCGTCCAATTAAATGTGGGGTAGTTCTTCCAGAACAGAACCACTAATCGATTGTTCTGCGAGATTTTCGGTTGCCCGTGGTAAGATCAAATCTTAACTCGAATGTCTTGATTCAACGTTGATCCAATTACTACCTGACACTTGGGCATTAATCTTCTTGGCTGGGACTTTTAATGATTTGTGAACCCTCTCGGAAATAAAGGGTCCTTCTGAACCAGGATCGATTAGAGCTCTAACTTCGAACTGACTATCTTGATGACGAATAGTCATAATAGCAGTGCCCAGTAGAACTCTAGTATTACGTGAAGCGTAATAATTCTGAGTCGAAATTTTCTGTTGGACTTGAGTGGACTGTATAGGGTTAATGGGTTCATGAATATGAATAGTGTGCGCAGGGGTATTTAGAGAAAGACTAGGAAATGGTTGCGCATTTGCAGATATTGCGGACTGACTTCCAGAGTTCGTAAAATATCGCTCGAAATACCGAAATGTACTTCCTCCCTGAAATAAGGCTCAGCTCACGAGCCGTAATTTTACCACACATGAGCGAGTGATATTTTACCACTCACGAGTCAATCCAAACGCTCAGAGTGGTAAACATACGACTCATGAGTGGTATTCTTGCTCACGAGTGGAAAGAATACCACTCGTGACTGGTATATGCGTCAACAAGAATACCACTCGCGAATGGTAAATGAGTCATCAAGAATACCACTCGGGAATGGTATTTCCTGGTCGGGAGTTGTATTTTCAGCCGACCGAATGCGACTTCGTGCATATATCTGTTTTCTACCTAACTTCGTCTCTTGGGTGACCACAACAACAACAGTAGCTACAACAACAAATGAAATGTTATGTTTGTCGTCCTTTTTATATATTTTTTTAATTTGACGAAACTGAAAAAGTGACGAAAATTTGACTGTTAATGTTTACCCAAAACATACATGAATTTAAAAAAAATTCTATGTGATTCCTACAATGAAAAGTAATAGTATTTGGAAAAAATGTTCCTTTGGAATTAAGTAATATTTGATAGTTCTCCACCCTTATTCATGACCTGACGTATTTTTTTACACTTTTATAATATCTATATCTACTTCATTGCAATTTTTACAAAAACAAAACACAAAATGACATTCCATTTTCGTTATCTACCTGCCATCGACAACCATAACAAAAACAACAATCTCGGAATCTCCGCACAAGCATAGTAGCAAATACCACTCCCGAGTGGTATTCTTGATGACTCATATACCACTCGGGAGTGGTATTCTTGTTGACGCATATACCACTCACGAGTGGTATTTTACCACTCACGAGTGGTATCAGACGACTCTACTTATACGATTGACCGAATATCTTCTCAAATGGCGACAGTGATGACAAGTTCTATTAATGGGAGTTTCGTGGCCCTAAGCCAGGTAAAACTAATGGCTTATTTTAATAACAAACACAATTTTTCAATGATCATTTATTATTTACTTTAAATATTTTTATACCCTACATCATGTGGGTAAGTGTATATTCATTTTGTCCTTCCGCTTGCAACGCCTTGAAGGAGCGACCGTAGGTATCTATGGTATATATATTCTTGATCAGCGACACATCCTGTGTCGATTTAGTGAAGTTTTATTTATTTTTTTTTATGAGGAGGAAGCATCGAAAGCCTCAGTCAGTGTGGGACTCTAACCCGAACTAAACCACCTCTCTGTCCCCCGGAACCATCATTAAGTATTACGTCGGTGGACCGTAACGAGCTAGAAGAAGAGTTTGTTTGTAAAGTGGAAGCCCGCTGCCATTCCCCTACCCTCAAGGTTTTCATTATGTATATATATCTAATATCAGAGGATGTGTGCGCACATCCTAAAAAAATTGTCTATGAACCTTGGGCAATGGAGTAATATGTTCTGCTGTTTCCCGAGTTCGCTGCAGACCGGGCAATTCGGGTAGCTATCATGTCCAAGTTTGAACAGGTAATCCCTAAAATATCCGTGAGCGCTTAGGATATGTGTTACATAGATGTCAACTTCTCCAGGTTTGCGTGTTATCCAATTCTTTAAGTTGGGTATAACTTTGTGTGTCCATCTGCCTGTGGTCGCATTGTCCCATCGATGTTGCCATTTTTGAAAGCTATTTGATCGGAGTTCAGCTTTCTCCCTATCTTTTAGTTTCCTACCCAGCCTCAATCTGAGATTGTAGACCTTCGACAGCTCGCTGGCTAGAATGACCGCGGGTAATTGTTTAGTACTTCGTACCATACTGGGGCTGCATACATCAATATAGACTGCGTTACTTTGGACAGTAGCAGCCTTATTTGCAGCCTTCTGTGTGGGTTGTCCCTCCTTTGTTTGCCATGATTCGTGCCAACGCCGTGTGGAATCGCGATGCCTTTACCACGGACGCAGCAACGCATTGAATTAGTAATGGTGATATTTAATGTTTTGGCATAATTTTACTTTACCACACCCAGCGCCTAATTCTATAATTTATATGTCAAAAGATAGTGTTTTCAGTGTACATTTCAACAACAATTAAAAGTTGGGGTGGACTCATTTGGTTTGGCCATAAAGTGAGGTCAAAGGTCAAATTAATGATTTTTTTCAAATAGCCACCAAATCCGCAAATATTACCCGATCGGGCAATAAAATATATCAAATTAAAGGTAATACTACAAAACTGCATTTTTATACCCTACACCCTGTGGGTAAGGGTATATTCATTTTGTCCTTCCGTTTGTAACGCATTAAAGGAGAGGTCGTAGGTATGGAAAAGTATATATATTCTTGATCAGCGTCACCTCCTGAATCGATTTAGCTATGTCCGTCTGTCTGTCTGTCTGTCTGTCTGTCTGTCTGTCTGTGTGTCTGTCTGTGGAAATAGATTTTGTGAAGAAACGGTAAGAGATTCTGACTTGAAATTTATTTAGTTTTTCTATATTTATAAGCTACTTGTATGTAAAAATGGGCGTAATCGGTCAACGGACACGCCCACCTCCCATATAAAGCAAAAGGTTTATATGGGATATCTGGTGAACTATGGTATATATCGAGATGAAATTTTGTGTGTGATCATGTTCCACTGATACGAGTTTAAAAGACAAAAATGGAAAACATCGCCCATCGGACACGCCCACCTCCCATATAAAGCAAAAGGTTTATATGGGATATCTGGTGAACTATGGTATATATCGAGATGAAATTTTGTGTGTGATCATGTTCCACTGATACGAGTTTAAAAGGCAGAAATGGAAAACATCGCCCATCGGACACGCTCACCTCCCATATAAAGCAAAAGGTGTATATGGGGTATCTGGTGAGCTATAGTATATATCGAGATAAAATTTTGCGTCTGATCATGTGCCACCGATACGAGTTTACATGCTAAAAATTGACAAGCTACAACTCAGCTCAAAAGCAACAGCTCAATGTTGGATATGGTAAACCATATAGACAGTTATTGGATTAAATATTGCTACCAAGAGTTCCCAAGAATCAAAAGGAAAATATCTCTTATACAAATACCTTCCATACAAAATCGTAGATCTACAAGAAATCCAACTACTTTATGGATGTTATTGGCTGATGAAAGGTGGGAGTGAATGCAAGAAGAAAGAGACCACATCCAACTGAACCTCAATGGACGCCCATAAAAAATTGATTATATCCTTTCAATATAAACGTAATGAGCAGGTGACGATTGAGAGAATACAATTTCCAATTGTACCTGCTGAAGGGATCACAATCCACAAAAGTCAGGGAGCTACATATTTCCAAATGGCTGTTCATCTTCCAAGTGGAATCAGTCGCGCGGCAATATATGTTGCTTATAGTAGTGCAGCAAGTACTTCTGGACTTTATATTGTTGAAAATTTCAATCCTCCCAAGTCTATTGTTGAATCAGATTTTGTCTGCATTGAAAGTGTAATGATGAATTTTCACTAATTATTGATAGAAATGCACTGTTTTTCCTTTAATAAACGTTATATGCAGGGTGTAGGGTATGTAAACTTCGGCCTGGCCGAAGTTAACAGATTTTGCCTGGGTAGGCAAACCGGGGGAGCGAAGCGACCCCGGTGCGCTAGTTAGTTATTATTTTTTATTATTTTAGTTATTAGTAATAAAAGTATTTGCTGATTCAATTACCTTCAAAACGGTAGTACATTATATATACTTTACTCTTTGTTTACATATCTAATTTACCATTTCTATTAGATTACTGCGGCTTTAAAATGGATATTTGTACTGAAATTATACATTAAATAGTAACTTTTGGGTTCCAAGTATCTACTTTATGAAGATACTTTGATACACACGCTGAAAGGACATGGATCCCGGAAGTACTATTGGACCGCGTAGCCGGTGTTGGATATACTTGAGGGTTAAAACCCCTAAGCGCAGCCGAAGGCCTCCACACGCAGAAAGAACTTGGATCCCGGGAGTACTATTGGACCGCGTAGCCGGTGTTGGACATACTTGAGGGTTAAATCCCCAAAGCGCGGCCGAAGGCCGCCACGCGCAGAAGAAACTTGGATCCCGGGAGTACTATTGGACCGCGGAATATGGAAAAGTATGTATATTCTTGATCAGCGTCACCTCCTGAGTCTATTTAACGATGTCCGTCTGTCTGTCGCTTTTTCTTGATTCTTTCACATTCTAAATTTCTTTTTTTTCATTCTTTTCACATTCTAAATATCGCCCAACGGACACGCCCATCTCCAGGAAAGATTTGCTATAGAATATCTATCTGAACCATACCCCTATAGATAAGGATAAAGTGATGTGCGTGATCAGTTACTACCAATATAAGTTCACATTTCTAAAATAGATATCGCCAGATGAGGCGAGTCCATCTGAAGCATATAATTAATACATTTCATGCGAAAATTAAAGGAAATCGGTTATCAAGAACCCTCTTACCGATATAACCTTAATATATCTAATTATACTTCTAAGAATAGAACAAATATGGTTTGGTTTCTTCAAAGTTTTACGATTATTTTCAAAAATGTTAAATTCGCATAAAAAGGTACTCTGGCTGCAGTTTTGGGTGTAGGGTATATAAACTTCGGCTCGGCGGAAGACGCTTTTACTTGTTGTATATACCATTGTTCAGCAGATATTTCATATTAAATCTTAGCTTTATATGGAAGGTGGGTTCATCCGTTGACCAATTTTGCGCAATATCATTGACAAACAGCGTATACATAAATGTTGAGAAATGTATGCAAATACTCATTAAAAGCGGAATCTGACAACACCTTTCATTATATTGTGACAATTGTCACTTTGTGACATTGGTCTTCTTGGGAGTAATTGTAAAGAGAACGCATGTATTTTCTTTGCAGTTGGCCGCACTGCTGTCAATCTACGAGGAACAAAATTTTAAAACATAACAAACTGTAGATCTCTATTAGTTTAATATAATTTTTTTAAATGTTTTAATAAATGAATATGTATATATATTTATTTAATTTTTAAAAAATAGAAAATTTTTTTATAAATGGTTCATAATTTTTTTTATAAAATAATTTAGAAATTTATTTTTTATATATTTTTATAAATTGGATTTTAGTTCATAATTTGTTTATAAATCTAAAAAAAATAACATCAATAACAAATATTAATTTCTTCATTACATTACATTAATCAATTGCAGATTATGAAATTAATTCCTACACATTCATACACACGCACTTCAAATGCCCAAATTATAATTTTTATAAGCAAACATATCAAAGGGTCATCAAAACAAACAAACACAAGCAAAAAACAACAACAAACGACGTACTCTGCCTCAAAGCAATCTCCAGCTACCTGTTCCTTCGCATGAAAGTCCGAGTTTCGCTGCAACACCCGAAGAAGCGTCGAAAAGTCGTCACAGTGCCGATTGTTGCAACACAGTGACGATTGTTTCGACACACTGTTGTTTCGTTGTTGATTGATTCGACACAGTGACGGTGCTAACCGGGTAGCCCGGGTTACTCGATGCCCGGGTAATCGAGACCACTAATAACTTCCTTTATAGCATAGAAAAACATTGCGAATCATATAATTTGATAAATCCACCCGATTTGTCTATTTCGATAAAAATGTTCATACATTTTTTATTAGCGCTTGTCATTGCATTGGTAGTAGTGAATATATTTTTGAAAACAATACAAATTATGCTGATCATTTGCTGTGTAAATTGTAAAATCGATAGGGGTATTCTCACCGACCCTCGTAAAGTTCGTAAATATACGCTGCGTATTTTGCGTATTTCTGATACGTGTGAGCACCTTTTTTCGTTATATGCGTATTTTTCACAATGTTTCTATTATTTCGTTTTTTATCCATTTATTTTTTAAAACATCTTTCGTTTCATAATATTAGGTACATATTTAACCAATTGAGAAATCTTATATACAAAAATAAAGATGAAATTTTTGACAACTTTATGTTAAATATACGCTGCATATTTATACACAAGGGTCCAGCCTACGTATTTTTACGATAGCGTATTTTTACGACGGTTGTATTTTACAAAAACAAAATACAAGTTCGTAAATATCGTATATTTTTACGAGGGTCGGTGAGAATACACCTGGTTTACTTTTAAGACGTTAAAATACATTTCGCATTTTTTGTTTTGCAAGTTTTGTGTATTCACCACAGTTAATTTTATTTGGACTGATTGAACTACTACTTTTTTATGTTATTTTTCGTAAAAACCTAACAAAGTTTTCTACCAGTATTGGCTCTTGCTTTTTATGTAGAAGAAGATCCTTTATCATTCACAAGTATTTACATGAAAATTTAGGAAATTAGTAATGCCATTTTATTATTTATTTCATATTCCAGAGTTCATTCATTAATTTCTTATTGAATTGACTTTGTACACTAAGGGAAAAATCGTAATTTAAATTTAAAATTGGTCACTTTTGAATTCAAAGTGATGGAAATTAAAGCGTTTCTCCACAAAATTGTAGATGTGAATGAAAACGTATAAAAATTAAAAATGTTCAATTATAGTTTTAAAGTGTTCGCTTTGAATTTTTCATTATATCTGAGGAAATATTCACTTTGAAATTAAAAGTGTACACTTTTAATATTCGATTTTCTCACTTTGAATTTCAATAATGTTCACTTTGGAAATAAAAGTGAACACTTTGAATTTTTAAATTTGTCTCTTTGAAAATAAAAGTGCACACTTCTAATAATGAATTATTTCACTTTAAGATTTGATATTTGTCACTTTGAAATTAAAAGTTGGCTTTTGTATTAAATAAATTAAATCATGTTTTCTCCCCACATTCTATAAAGATGTCCAGAAACTCGAATGGTTGGTTGTCATCGGTGTACCCCCAGACGCATCAACAGAATCGCCATCCCGAAAGACAGAATTTTAGACATTAGTCAGGCCGATGTAGCTCCGAATCAACTCCACAACTTAATGTAACACTTTCAGTATCACTTAAAACTATTAAACATAATGTAGAAATATAAAAATGTAACAAATACATACATAAATAAGTAATAAAATAACAAAGAATACATTCAATTGTATATTAATTTGAACCATTTTATATTGAAAGTGAACACTTTTGAATTGTGGTTAAAAGTATTCACTTTAATATTCAAAAGTGTACATTTTTGATTCAAATTCAAAAGTGTTCACTTTAAATTTTAAAGTGAAAAAATTAAATTCAAATTCAAAAGTGTTCACTTTAAATTTTAAAGTGAAAAATTTCAATTCAAATTTAAAAGTGTTCTGTTTTAATTTTACTATTTTTCTCTTTGGCGCCCTTTCATATTTGAACACGTTAACGTCCCTCATTGTACTCAATTTGGTGAGTTCCAGGACCATCGCTCTTCCTGCCTAATCCAAGTTAATACACAGACTCTTCGTGGAGCCCCCTGGACAGCTACCCAACAACTAAAGTGTGCAGTGATCAAACCCCTCCGTTTTGAGGTTGTAGCGTTGGGTTTGAAACCCACTAACATAAAAAAAGTTTCTCCAGTGAAACCGAACAACAAGCCTCGGATAATGACGACCCCTACTATTGACGACACCCCCACAAATGTTGTAAAGTTGTCAGCTCTTGCCAGTAAAAATTTCGACCATAGAAAACGACGATTTCTGAGTCGTCGTCGTCACTTCATAGAGAATGCTGTCAGCAATCTCTCAATAACGATAATCTTTCGTTTTTCATCATAAAAAAACTATCATCAATGATGAAAAATGAAAGATACTCATCGATCGCGTACTAGAACTTCTTTCTACGCAAATACTTTTTTTATTTTGATCGAGAAAATAAAAAACTTGTCGCGAACAAAACAATATTTCTGCGCGAACAAGGAATAAATATTGTCGGCGAACAAAGCGTTTTTATCTCCGCAAACAAAACAAAATGCCTACGCGAACATGAAGAAAATATCTTTTGCGATCAAACGTTTTTGTTTTTTTTCGCGAAAACGTTTTGTCTCCCCGAAAACGTTTATTCTTGATCTCATATTTTTTTTCTCTCCACTTGGTTCGATTTTCGACCATTCTTCCTGAATAACCTATTGCAGTTAAGTTATCGGGATAAAGTATTGAGGCCTGCTCCTTGTTGAGATTATCTTGTTGAATATAAAAAACCCAATTTTCTAACAAATTTATTAAAAATTTCTGTCAGAATGGAAACGTGTACTTAACAATCCATTATTCTTTTATTATTTCCAAGTTTCCAATGCTGATGAAAGCCAGTATAGCCTATACCAATACACCTTCACCACCATGATTTAAACTGTAAATACTGTGTTTTGGGTTGTAAGCTTCTCCTGGCTTTTTCCACGATCTAAGTCTACAATCAGAACCAAAAAATATTTTTTTGAACTTATCAGACAATATTACCACTAGATTGCCTAAGCAAGTCATTTTGACTGCTTTTTAATTTCAACTAAAAAAAAAATGTATGTATATAATGTCACACTTTCTTAAAATGTTGTGACTTTTTTTACGACTTTTAAACGCATTTATTTAATTGGTATTTAACTTCCCCCTCCTTCATTTCCGGTATATACATATGTGGTATACCTAGATTGCCAAATAGATTGAGATATTTTAAATAATAAAATGACTCTTATTCTTAAATTTAGTACATTTCTTATATGATCTGATCGTCTCGATATTGAAACAATAGTTTTCAATACTTTTTATCGATTGCCGTCATATAATAACTCGTAAATATGTAATAAATTGTAGATACTTGACACTTGCTCAATAAGCGAAACTATTACTTGTTATTCGAATCTTTAGGTAGTGATACATGTTCTAATAAGGTGATTATTGTATATATTTTTAGCTCAAAATTTATGAAAGAAATATCGAATGAAGTGTTAATAATATGAAAAATATAAAAAAATAATATTTAACCAATTTCTTTACACATTAGTTATACTTTTAATTTTAGTAAATTTGTAATTTTGACTGCTTTTGGGCAATCTAGGTTTATACAAAGTGTCGGTCTTTCTAGTGTTACATTGCGCCAGGACTCAGGTGAAGCGTTTAGATATTTCCGAGCAAAGTCCAAATGCTCTTAGCGTTTTACTGCATTTATCAATGTCTTTTTGTTAGGTGTGCGATACTTGAACACGGCATAACAGATTTCTTGAACATGCGAGCGAATAGACGCCTTTTCTTCGGTGTCTGCAATTTTCGCGCTTTAATTAGTTATTTTAAAACCGTCTCAGTTTGGTTGTTAACACGTCACTCCACTTCACTCCTCCTGTGATAATAACGACATTGAAATTGATTGTGATGTACTGGAGTAAATTAATTATCAAAATAATAATGTCGAAATTAACTATAAACACCCGGAGTACTGCTGGCGGACGCAAACCTTCTGCCCCGTCTACGCCGCTTGGGTACCTCACAATGCGACCTGATGACTCATCGCTCCCTACAACGCCCGTACAATCGAAGGCAAATCTCGATGCAATGCTGAACCGCATCAGAGAGAGCATCGTTTTGCAGCTGACTGGAGCAATAACGGCATCGGAAGGCAGAGTGATGCAGAGAATTGGGGAGATGTCAGCGGAGCTTAAAAAACGTCACTGAGAGAGTGACAGCGGTTGAGTCGACGTGTGCTGAATTCGTCTCACTCAGAGAAGAGCTCGGAGTGCTGAAGGCAACAGTGAAAAGTTTAAAGAACGGAAACTCGACTGAACTCTCTCCTCTATGATGAGCGTCGAGATGCGTGCTCTCAAATGTAATGTGGAGAAGTATGAGAGTGATGCTGTTTCCACTGACCTCATCATACATGGAGTGCCATATGCCTCCAATGAGAATCTCCCTGCATTGTTTGGCAAAATTTGCGGCATCATAAAACATGATAGACCCAAACTGCGGAGCATCTTTAGAGTGAGGACCAGCAACAACAACAAAAACTCAGCAATCATCGTCAAGCTCTCCTCGGCAAATGAGAGAAATGATGTTTTTAAAGCTGTTGCTGCATTCTGCAGAGCTAAGAAGCGTCAGCTAGCTCTCAGCGACATCGGTTGCGGAGGAGACGAGAAATTTTATTTGCACGAATGCCTAACGAAAGCAAACCGCGAAATATTGTTATAATGGCCTGCAACAAAAACGTGAGAATCGGCTTGCTGCTGTGTTCTCCCTGCGTGGTCGTGTTTTTGTTAGGGCATCTCGTGAGAGTGAGGCCAAACTGATGATAGACAAAGAGAGTGTGGATTGCATCGCTGGACTGGGGTGAATCAACAATCATTATGATCTCTGTATGCGTTATTTTAAGTATACTTTAGTTTTTAATATTTATTCATATTTAGAATTTAATTATGTTATTATTTTTCTCACTTTAAGCTACTTTAACTACTATTGGGTGGCACCCGTTCTCTCTTGCCTGCCTTGTTTTCTTTCTTTTCTTCAGTCTGCTCTTCTCTCTTTTCTTCTGCCTGCTCTCTGTTTACTTTTCATTGGAAATTTGTTTTTGACCACTCTTGATGACTTGTCTGATGGTGCTATTGGGAATTACAAATTAATATTTTATGCAAGCGACACAAGGGGTTAAATGTGATTCACTTCAATGCTAGGAGTCTAAATAATTTAAAATTGGACTATTTCAGATATATCTTTGAAAACTCTTTAGCTGATGTGGTCTGCGTGTCTGAGACCTGGTTCAAACCTCATTTTCCCGATTCCATGTTTAGTCTTAATGAATACAAACTTTTTCGCTGTGACCGAAGTGGTAGCCGAGGTGGGGGCGTTGCAATATATTACAAATCTAATCTTAATGTCAGGCTAATTAACTGTAGTACTGATGTTTGTGAATATGTTAATGTTGACGTAAATATTAAAATTTTAGTTTCATGTGTGTATAACCCTCACAGAGGCTGCAGTGTGGAACCATTTTTTTCGGACCTTGTGACCCGTCTAATTGACTTCGATTTCTTTGTTATATGTGGTGATTTCAATGTGAACCTATTGCTAAATGACTCTGCTTCTGATAACTTCCACCATCTGTCCACAACTTGTGGCTTAAGCGTAATTAATCCTAACGTTCCTACTCGTTTTCCTATTAACTGTGAGCCTAGTCTCTTGATGTTTGTTTAGTCTCAGACATATCACTTTTACTGAAATTTGACCAAATGACTTTTCTATCTGACCATGACTTAACTGTCTGCAGTTTGAATATCAATCTGGGAAGAGCCTCCCCCAGTAGTTTCTCCTATCGTGATTTCAAAAACGTTGACGTGAATGCTCTATCTGAGGACTTATCTGGAATGTGTTGGAATAACTGTTGGTATTTTGATTCGGTAGATGACAAACTTCGTGTGTTCATGCATAAGTTAGACTGTGCATTTGATCGCCACGTCCCGTTGCGCACTGTAAATGTATCCAATAATTGTTGTCCATGGTTCACTCAACGTGTTTTGCTGCTCATCAGAAGAAGAAACAAACTACACTCTAAACTACACTCTAATGGAAAACGAATCGCAGTGACGTTAACTGGGAAAATTATAGAATTGCGAGAAATTCAGCTAGTTTATTGTTAAGAAATGAAAAGAAAACATTTTTTCTTTCTAAACATAATCCTAACTTAAACTCAAAACAATTATGGCAAAATATTAAAAAATATAGAGTATTTAGTAAAGACTCTGCTGAATGTGACCTTGACCCTGATGAGCTTAACACCTTTTTCCTGGCAAGTGGTAACCCTGGTTGGATTGCTAATGCTAACAATGTAATGGCTCCGGAAATTGCAAATTCTGAGTCAGAGTCTTTTGTGTTCTCTACTGTTAGTGAAAATGATGTTGCGAAATGTATTTTTATGATTGGTTCCAATGCAGTTGGAGTTGATGTAATTCCCATCTAGTTTATTAAATTGGCCTTACCATTTATATTGGCACCTTTGACGCATATCATCAACCACTGCATTACTACGTCCAGCTTTCCTGAGTATGGAAAATGGCTATGGTAATACCGATTGCAAAAACCTCCACTGCCTCTATTCCTAATGACTATAGGCCTATAAGTATTCTTCCTGCTTTGGGAAAGGTTTTTGAGAAACTTATGTATAACCAAATCTCTAGTTATATAAACCTTAATCTATAATCTATTATCGCCCCTACAATCGGGCTTTCGACTTGGTCACAGTTGTACGACTGCCACTATGAAAATTATTGATGATGTTAGAATTCCCTATGATCAAAATTACCTGACACTTCTTTGTTTGATTGACTTTTCCAAAGCTTTTGACTCTGTTAACCATCTTCTACTCTGCAGTAAGTTGAAAAACTACTTTAACTTCAGTGTCAGTGTAGTTGAGTTATTGCATAACTACCTTGATGGTAGACTACAACAGGTTAAGCTGAATAATAAATCATCTGCACTTAAATCTATTATCTCGGAGTACCCCAGGGTTCTATTCTTGGTCCTCTATTGTTCTCTGTATTTATAAATGATGTTTTCAGAGTATGTAAATATGCTACGGTTCATGCTTATGCGGATGACATCCAGCTATATCTCTCGCGACCTATTGGACTTATTGAGGACTTAAACTACAGACTAAACTCTGACCTATCTTCCGTAAACAATTGGGCCGTTGACAATATGCCCCTCATCAATCCTTTGAAATCAAAAGTACTTCCTATCGCTCGTAACAAACTGAACCTTGACATCCCACCCTAGTTCATTGGGACTGACCAGTTAGAGTTTATGTTTAATTCTAGGCTCACATGCACAGACCATATCAATTTGATAGTTGGGAAAATCTATGGAATCTTGCGCTGCTTACGCACTTCCGCTGATTTTACTCCTGTTGAGACCCGTTGCAGGCTCGTGATACAGCTAATTATGCCTCATATAAATTATTTTGACTCCGTGTTTAGCAAACTTGACTCTGAATCGCAACATAAACTTCTTGTCGCCTTCAATAGTGCTGCTAGGTATGTCTATGGCATTCAGCGTTTTGACCATATTACTCTGATAAGTAAGGGCATTCGGGCGCCTTATTGGAATATTTAAATATACGTAATCTAATGTTTCTTCATAAACTAATTCACACTAAGAGCCCTCAGTACTTATATGATAAGCTAACGTTTGTTTAATCTATTAGGTCAACATTCTTTATTGTGCCTAGACATACCTATTTGAACAGTAGTCGGTTGTTCTTCATAAGCACCATTAGACTTTGGAATAACTTGCGAAACAATCTCAGACTAATTGCTTCGGGAAGCAGCTTCAAGCAAGCTATTTTTAAACATTTCCTTACTTATTAATATACTCTATTCTCTTTTTCTCTAATACTTACCCTCCATCCTTTTCTGTTTTCTTTAAAACTTAATTATTTTTAATTTAAATTCTCTTTAATTTAACTTTTTTCAGTTTTGTGTGAGTTTTTAAAATCAATATTTTATTCATTTAATTATTGAATTATAAATAATAATATAAAAAAATGAAATAAATAGATTAGCCTTAATTTTAATTTAGTGTAAGTTCCACTTGTCATATATACACCAATGTAGTACTAAAAAAGACTTAGTCTTAGTGTACAACCAATTTAATAAATAATAATAATAAAAAAAACAAATGTAAGGTCGAGAAGTATGAGAATGATGCTGTTTCCACTGACCTCATCACACACGGAGTGCCATATGCCTCCAAGGAGAATCTCCCTGCATTGTTTGGCAAAATTTGCGGCATCATAAAACATGATGGACCCAAACTGCGGAGCATCTTTAGAGTGAGGCCCAGCAACAAGAACAAAAACTCAGCAATCATCGTCAAGATCTCCTCGGCAAATGAGAGAACTGATGTTTTTAAAGCTGTTGCTGTTGCTTTAATTATGTTATTATTTTTCTCACTTTAAGCTACTTTAACTACTATTGGGTGGCGCCCTTTCTCTCTTGCCTGCCTTGTTTTCTCTCTTTTCTTCAGTCTGCTCTTCTCTCTTTTCTTCTGCCTGCTCTCTGTTTACTTTTCATTGGAAATTTGTTTTTGACCAGTCTTGATGACTTGTCTGATGGTGCTATTGGGAATTACAAATTAATATTTTATGCAAGCGACACAAGGGGTTAAATGTGATTCACTTCAATGCTAGGAGTCTAAATAATTTAAAATTGGACTATTTCAGATATATCTTTGAAAACTCGTTAGCTGATGTGGTCTGCGTGTCTGAGATCTTGTTCAAACCTCATTTTCCCGATTCCATGTTTAGCCTTAATGAATATAAACTTTTTCGCTGTGACCGATGTGGTAGCCGAGGTGGGGGCGTTGCAATATATTGCAAAACTAATCTTAATGTCAGTGTTTACGCCTAACATCGAATCACCGCCGTCAGGTTTAGATTCATGTTTGTCTACATGTTGACAAACATTGTTCAATGTTTTAGGGCTTTTGTGTAGGTGCATATAGGAATCGTCGGAAAAGTCTCCACTTTATTGTGTGGAATGGTCACGAACTCATCCGAAGTTTTCCGACGATCAGTCACTTTTTAGATCACATAGGTGATAGACTTGTTTGTTTTGGATCTCACCAGGAAGAGATCAATTACCTACGTTTTGTTTCACATAGGTGAAACATCACTATTTTGGATCACATAGGTGATTATTGTATTGCGTAAATAAAGGATATTTACTGCCCCAAACTATTTCAGTGTTTTTAATTAGTGACGATTTTGCTGCGGTACGAGTTTTGGCTGCGTTTTCAGTTGCCGATTTGCCGGACGGACAATTTTGGTTTTGCCGACGGCATTTCACTGCACGAAGCATCCACCCCCCAGCCCCGCTACTAAGCCCAGAGCACCAGCGCCAACTTTAATTAATAAGTGGCCAGCGCGCTCTACATTTTGGTCCTTCGAGCCGGATCTTCGCTGCCACACCAGAGTCATCAGTTCCAGAGCCATCAGAAAAAAAGGTGCGTGGAATATAGTGTTTGATTTGGTGTCCCCTTGCGTTTTTATAAATAAAAAACAGAATAATTTATTTATTCAAATTCGCGAACTCTCCCGAACTCTCCGCGAAAATTGTCAATTCGACGCATCTCAAAACGTTTGAGTCGAAAAAGTGCTTTACTGTCCAACTGGTTAGCGGTTCATAACCAATAGTGGTTGTTTAAGTTTTCCTCGCGATCTTGACAATTTGCTGTGTTTATTTTGGAAAATTTAAAATCCAACATAAGCATACAAATTGTGCGAGAAAACAAAAGCCCCACTGTAAAACTGCTCGATATTCGATCGGTGCAAACAAACAGTGCAACGAGTTGCAACGACACTCGTTCCCTTCTTACGCACTAAGCATAGTGCAAGACACCCGCACACTCACAAATTGATCTCTCCAATTTCGTCTTCTATCTCTGTTTGTCTCACGGGCACAACAGAATAGAAGACAACGAGAGTCTACGCGTCGCCAGAGGCACGCACAACAACAACAACACAAGAGAGTGCAAAAAGTGCACACACCGTACAAAAAACGGACGGTCTGCACAAGCGAGTGCAGACAACAACAACCACACTGCGAGCGGTGCGCAATAAGAGAGCGTACCCCCAACACAAAACAATTAATTTTGAAAATACACCCAAGCGAAAAAGTTAGGCCTGAGTGATTTGGGGTTAAGTTGGCCTGAGTGATTTGGGGATCACTCAGAAGAAAATTTTGTTTTTGTGTGCGATATTTTTGTTGTTTTTTAAATACAAATTTAAAGATTTTTGTTTGGTCCGTGTTTTTAGTACTAACCCAAGTTAAATATGTCCTCATATGAGACTTTCATTCGGGTTACCGATGATGTTGTCGTTTTCGAGTCTGAATTTGATTCAACTCCATTGTCCGATCACTCTCCTTTCACACTTGAAGTTCAAAAGGATGAATTAAAATCTTTGTGGCTAGATGTCAAGTCGTCATATGAGACGATTTTATTTCGACGATCCACAACCAAAGCCGACGATGAGGCAATGAACTTAACAACACTTAAAGTTAAGTATTGTGTTTGCTACGATGCATATGTCCGTTGCATGGGGAAAATGAATCAATTGATTCACGAATTTAGTCAATCAATTTCCGAACCAAAGGAAATTGATCCCCTTCCCATGTCTAGTCACAGCATCAATCTGCCTCCGGTAGATATCGATATTTTTCATGGTGACTATTTGTCCTGGCCGTCTTTCCGAGACCTGTTCACCGCGATTTATATGTCGAATCAGCGACTGACCCCAGTAGAGAAGCTCTACTATTTAAACCAGAAGACTTCTGGAGAGGCGAAAGACAAGTTAAGAAATCGCCTCTCACACATGACGGTTTCGCTACCGCTTGGCAAAATCTTGCTGACCGGTACGAAAACAAGAGAATCCTCATAAACAGTCAACTTAAAGTTCTGTTTAATCTCCCAGTGGTCCAGGTGGAATTAGGAAGTTCCATTAGAAAGCTGCAGCGGGACATAAATAATTGCATTTCGACGTTTCAATTGTATGATATAGATATCAGCAATTTGGACGCCATATTTGTTTATTTATGTTCCACTCGGCTACCTGAGGCTACGCTCTCATTGTGGGAGCAAAGTATTGTTTCCAAGTCCGAAATCCCACGGTGGGCGGACATGGACAATTTCTTGACGATTCGTTTCCAGACGTTGGAAACAGTTTTAGACATACGAAGTGCCACAACTTCGAGGGCGTCTGTGAAAGTTACGGCTTCTCACAATAATTTCGACACAAGACGCATAAATTCCCACTATGCAAATGTCAATAAGGTGACATCTTGCAGACTTTGTTCTAATGTACACGGTATTAGAACATGTCCTAGATTTTTTGAGATGACAGCAAAAACACGGTTTGCTACAGTTCGACGACTGAACTTGTGCCTGAATTGCTTGTCGTATTCTCATAAAATTCGAGATTGCAAAAGTGCTTTCAATTGTGGAACGTGTAAACAACGTCACCACACGCTTTTGCATCGCGATGCTTCCACTCGGTCGACTTCGGAAGAGTCCAGTCTACATGGAACCTCGCGCCCGTCTACCTCTCAGGTACACAGCCCTGAAGGTAGCCCACAACAGTCTACCTCCGATAGCTCTGAAATAGTTCAGAGTGACGTGCGGGGGTCCCCCAAGGTGCTTCTGGGTACTGCGATGGTGACTATTTGTCACAATGGAGTCGAGTACGAAGCCAGAGCGCTAATAGATCCTGGTTCTGAAGGAACCTTCATTTCAGAACGTCTGCAAAACGTTCTCAAGATCCCCTACACTCGAGATAGTGCACAAATTTCGGGCTTGAATGCGAAAGTCGCCGTTCAAGTCTCGAAACGGTGCACAGTTGTGATAGGTTCTCCAAAGGATTCCAACTTTAGAATTAAAGTATCGGCTTTAATTCTCTCGAAGTTGACCGGAAACCTTCCAACCAATTCGATCAATCCCTCCGTGGTTGATCAAATACCGAATCTCAATTTAGCCGACAAGAATTTCCATCAGAGTGGAAAGGTCGATGTCTTGATTGGTGGGGATCTGTACCCACAAATCATTTTGGAAGGTGTTCGACATCAAGTTGTAGAACACTTAATAGCCCAAGACACGGTCTTTGGATGGATTCTCACAGGCCCTCTACCGTGTCAAACATCCACCAAAACCATTATGTCTTGCTACACAGAAGTTTCGCTTCCTGCTCGACTATACTACCCATCGGGGATCAGTCGACGTAAGTGGAATTCCCCAACACGCGATTCGAGAGTTCGAGCAATGTTCTACATGGAGTTTGCCATCTGAAGCGTTGCACTGATAAGTTCAGATGCAACCGCAAACATCACTCGATGCTGCACGGGCATTCGGATGAAGAAATAAGGCACTTAGAATCTTCGCGGGCCGATGAGAATCTCCGTGAACTCAGGGAAAAATCTCCTGAGTTACGTGATCCCCGGGGTGACGGGGTCGAGGGCGGTTTCCTTTCGGAGGAAGAGTCAGTGATCCAGAAGCGATCGTGGCGTTCACTCCGGGAAGAATCGACCGGGGATGAAGTGCTGAAGATCGAAGCGCTCGTTGAGGAGGATCCTCACCGTCCCGCGGAAGAGCAACCTTCTCTCCCCCCCTCCATGCACCGAGCTCGTGAATCCTTCTGCGAGTTCGGTGCGACGAAACGATGGCGCCAGTCACGGGACTGAGTCTCATCGCTTTCGTCCCTCTTTACACGCTGACCGCAGGAGAACGGAGCGTTTGGATCAGCTTTCGCTGCGCCCTCGGAGACATCACCCGCGCAAGACAGTGCCAGAGCTAAATGAGAAGCCTTGACGGTTTGAGGGCAAAGCCCACAAGCGCATTCATCAGGATGGAACTTCCCTGAGCAAGCAAGAAAGGGTGGCAGGAATGATGCCCAGAATGGTACCGCACCTGGTTGCCCAGACAGCAAATTAAGCTGGACCACCCCGGAAATTACAAGGTTAACCACCCCATCTGACACCAAATCAAACCTATATGTACCACGCCCTATCTTATTATGAATTATAAACTTTATGTATTTTATGTATAGTAGATACTTAATTAATTCGTTTGCAGTGATGCTGCAAGGTGGGCGGAATGTTTACGCCAATCGAATCACCGCCGTCAGGTTTAGATTCATGTTTGTCTACATGTTGACAAACATTGTTCAATGTTTTAGGGCTTTTGTGTAGGTGCATATAGGAATCGTCGGAAAAGTCTCCACTTTATTGTGTGGAAGGGTCACGAACTCATCCGAAGTTTTACGACGATCAGTCACTTTTTAGATCACATAGGTGATAGACTTGTTTATTTTGGATCTCACCAGGAAGAGATCAATTACCTACGTTTTGTTTCACATAGGTGAAACATCACTATTTTGGATCACATAGGTGATTATTGTATTGCGTAAATAAAGGATATTTACTGCCCCAAACTATTTCAGTGTTTTTAATTAGTGACGATTTTGCTGCGGTACGAGTTTTGGCTGCGTTTTCAGTTGCCGATTTGCCGGACGGACAATTTTGGTTTTGCCGACGGCATTTCACTGCGCGAAGCATCCACCCCACAGCCCCGCTACTAAGCCCAGAGCACCAGCGCCAACTTTAATTAATAAGTGGCCAGCGCGCTCTACAGTCAGGCTAATTAACTGTAGTACTGATGTTTACGAGTATGTTAATGTTGAAATCTCTGACGTAAATATTAAAATTTTTGTATCGATGCCAAATGTTCTACGGAAATTTGACCCATTGGAGGAGACACGGAAGTATGCGTTAAAATTTTCCGAATCTACGGATATTTCATATCGAAGTTTTTAAAATATATCTAAAAAATGTTTTATATATTTTGAAAATTATCAAATTTTCAATTTTATATAAAAACTATCAATATTTGAATTTTTGAAGAAAATTATCAAATTTTGAATCTATCTATATATATAAAAATGAGTTGCCATTTATGTTAGGGACGCTAAAACTCCAGAACGGCATAACCGATTTTCATGGTTTTTTCTCAAAAAAGCTTCGTCTTAGTTTCATTAAGGTTTATGTGTAAAAATATATGGGAAAAGTTTTACGAGAAATTAGAAGATTACAATTTTTCCAAATTTGTAGCAAAAGCAGAACAAAATGATCAACGCATGCTTGCTGACAGCGCACGTTGGTTTTCGTTGTTGCTCTTATAATTCCCATTTGGTTCGTGAGAATGTCTACTGAATAGGGTTAAGTTTGTCGGACCAAATACAAGCACTCGGAAATATTCCGACTATTCGCACGAACATATGGACGATGCCTTTTCGTCACAGATTGCCAGATATGAAACTTCTGACACTTGAGGCTAAACGTCAAAAAAATTCTCTTTTTTATGCGATTGGTGAATACACAGATTGTGTACGTGAGTTCACCTCTTAAACATCAAATATAGTGCAATTCCATATCTTTTGTTGATAAATGTGGGTATATTAGTACATTATTTGGAATTTTGTTCACTTTCTCTGCCACACTAATAGTGTGCAAGTCACAGATTCTCAGATATCAAATGCTTTAAAATACGTGGAGGTATCATCGGTGGCTAAATCCATTGCTTACTAGTCGACAATGTCGGGTTCACTTCCCGCTTCGGGAATATCAATTTTTCTTTACGGCCTCCACATCTCGGCGAGCAATGCCAGTATTACTTGCAATGAAAAAACTCTCACCCCAGACGTTCGGATTCGGCATTAGACTGTAGATATCTTTCATTGGTGTAAAACATTACAAACGCTCAACACAAATTATTGCCCTTCGGGTGCTGTAAGGCCAACAATTTGTATTTGTTTTTGTGATTTGAAATATATATCTCATTTGTAAGTGCAAATTGTATTCAATATCTAATCCGAAACGTTTTGAGGTGAATTATTTATAAAAAAGTGGCATCGGTAAAAGTCAACTTTTGGTGAAACAAATCAGCTGTTTTTCATATCAATTAGATTTACCAAACATCAAAAATTTGGGAAAATTACAGAAATGTAATTTGTAATTATGTTGGTTTGGGAAATCCAAATTTGATTGAAAATTGAATTATAGCTTTTGGGCATTACCTAGATTGCGTATATTACCTTATACCTCTAATAAGTAAGGGAGGGAGGATTTCCAAAACATAAAATTTTCACATTTTTTCCCAAGAAGAACCAGAGATGCAATTTCAGACAGCGGAGGTGAATTTTGGTGAATAATGAAGCGCAATATGTTCCGAAAAATTCCGCTGGCGCTTTTCGGAGACAAATGTAGGTTCCAAAAAACATCCGCTGGCGCTATTTCGTGTTTATCACAAACACAATCAAACCATTTTAACAACCACATACAAATGCCGCTTGTTTCATATCTGGTAATCTGAGCTTTTCGTTCCTTTATGCTTGATTTTTGGATAGCCCTTTTCCAGGGTTTAGGTCTGCTACGATCGTAGTAGGTCTGACATACTTTTTGGTGAAATTACGAAATCTTCTACGATTTTGGTGGAATTTCTTTGATTTTGTGCATATGTTAAAATATTCTGATTACAAATGAAAAATGTCATATGTAATGAAGTTTTATTGTATTTTAGCTTATCAGAATATTTTTTCTCTATGATTTCTCTTCTCTCCAAGTTCAACCAAGTTCAAATTTACTACGATTTTTAAAAAAATTGATTTTTTTCGCTCAAACTCGGACTTGCTACGATTTTTTCAAATCATTTTGCATACAAAATGTTGTTTTTTTTGGCACATTCTTAATTTTACAAATATGAATGAAATCCACAAAACTACAATTGTAGTATACGTTTTATAGAGATTTGATGACTAGAACAACTAAAACGTACTCAGCAGTATGAAAAGTATATTGATTGAAAATATTATTGAAAAATAGACGTACAACTGAAAATGTACAAGTTTTAATAACACTTGATGAATCCGAAGAGACCGAAGTAGACAGAAAATGGCGCTCCGCAGAAAATTATGGACACGCCCTTTTTAAAAACACAAGGGGTAAAAACGAAGAGACCGATTTTTTTTTTTAAATTTTCTACGTGGGTTTCACTAGCACATAGACCACAGAAATTGATGGACCCGGCTTTTGACACGCCTAAAAAATTTCAAAAATATACAGTGGTGGTCACAGATTACCAGATATGAAACTTCTGACATTTGAGGCTAAACGTCAAAAAAAATCTCTTTTTTATGCGATTGGTGAATACACAGATTGTGTACGTGAGTTCACCTCTTAAACATCAAATATAGTGCAATGCCATATCTTTTGTTGATAAATGTGGGTATATTAGTACATTATTTGGAATTTGGTTCACTTTCTCTGCCACACTAATAGTGAGCAAGTCACAGATTCTCAGATATGAAATGCTTTAAAATACGTGGAGGTATCATCGGTGGCTAAATGCATTGCTTTCGAGTCGACAGTGTCGGGTTCACTTCCCGTTTCGGGAACATCAATTCTTCTTTACGGCCTTCACATCTCGGCGAGTAATGCTAGTATTACTTGCAATGAAAAAACTCTCACCCCAGACGTTCGGATGCGGCATTAGACTGTCTTTCGGCATTAGAGTATATTTCATTGGTGTAAAGCATTACAAACGCACAACACAAATTATTGCCCTTCGGGTGCTGTAAAGCCAATAATCTGTATTTGTTTTTGTAATTTGAAATATATATCTCATTTGTAAGTGCAAATTTTATTCAATTTCTAATCCGAAACATTTTGAGGTGAATTATTTATAAAAAAGTGGCATCGCTAAAAGTCAACTTTTGGTGAAACAAATCAGCTGTTTTTCATCTCAATTAGATTTACCAAACATCAAAAATTTGGAAAAATTACAGAAATGTAATTTGTGATTATGTTGATTTGGGAAATCCAAATTGATTGAAAATTGAACTATAGCTTTTGGGCATAGCCTAGATTGCGTATATTGCCTTGAGGCTCTAACAAGTAAGGGAGGGAGGATTTCCAAAATTTAAAATTTTCACATTCTTTCTCAAGAAGAACAAGAGATGCAATTTCAGACAGCGGAGGTGAATAGTGGTGAATAATAAAGCGCTTTTCGACGACAAATGTAGGTTCCGAAAAATTCCGCTGGCGCTTTTCGACGACAAATGTTGGTTCCAAAAAATTCCGCTGGCGCTATTTTGTGTTTTTCACACACACCATCAAACCATTTTAACAACCACATACAAGCGATATTTCAAGTTTCATATCTGGTAATCTGTGGTGGTGGTCCAGTATAACGAATGATGTCCGGGGTTGATTTGTTATATCGAAAATTCGTTATATCGAATTACATTTTCGTATCATAAATATTAGCATAGTAGCCAGTTAAACTATATTCGTATTATACTAATTAATTTATTAACAAAAAACGGGAAAAATTACAAACATGAAAAAAATTATTTATATTTAGAAAAAAAATATTTTTTTTGTACCAGGATTCGTTATATAGAATACCTAATTTATGAACCGTTCGTTATTTAGAGTCATCAATGGACTAGAAAAAAGTGTTCGTTATACTGAACATTCGTTATATCGGCATTCGGTCTCCTGTACCACCACTGCACGTACGAATTTTGAAAATACACGGTGTGAAACCGATTGGATTTTGAAAGTACACGGTTTTTTTTTTAATTGTTTACGTCGGTTCCACTGGTACATAGACGGAAAATGGAGAACTGCCACACCTACAAATTTCAAAAGTTGCCCGGTTTGGACACTTTTCGATTTTTTTTTTTTTTTTTTGTTGGGTTCATGCAATTTACTGCAATTGATGCAGATTCAAATCCCAATCCATGCGGTATTTTTTTTTTTAAATTGAAATATTTATTTGGTTTTTAGTTTTAGTAAAAAACTATAGCTATAGAAATACATTATCAAACATAGCGAGCCGCAACGCAACTGCTACGCCCTAAAACCAGTCAAAATGGTTTTAGTACAAAATTAAATGCAAACTTTGTAGATTTCGATTTTTTTGCGAATAGCGCCAAAAAAAATTAGTTGAATGTGGATTTGAACCTGCGTCCCTGAGCTAATAGCCTCAAATTGTATATGACGAAAACTTTAAAGTCTCTAACGAGCTCTTTCGATATAGGAAATATTTTAACCTCAAACGCCGGGAAGAAATTCAAGGATTACAAATTTCTCCCGAAGACAAGGTGAAGGTCATCGATATATACTAAGAAAAGTAGCTTACGCCATCACCATTCCAACGATATAAGGTACAAGAAAATCTAAACCCTTTTTGGCTGTGAAATATACATATGTATATATATTCGTCTACTATGATTTTTAGCATCATTTGCTACGAATGCGCTTTTTATTGTCCGAATCCTGCTTTTGGAATTTAATGAAATACCGTGCAAATCAGAATGATTTAGTTCTACTGGCACCAGCAGACCACTGAAAAGTATGGAGCCGGCCTTTCACACGCTCACAAAATGTCAAAATACACGGTGAAAACCGATTAGACCGATTTTTTTAAATGTTCTACTGGTACATAGACGAAATGTTACGCACACAAAATGTCAAGACTACACTTATAAGACCAAATTTCAAAAGTACAAATAACAAAAATAAACGGGTGACACCTGTTTTACCGATTTTCTTAAATTATTTTCATGGGTTCCACTGACACATAGACCACAGAAAACTATGGACCTAAAGTTATCGTATGGATCAAATGTACACGTTCAAGTACAAATTTTAAAAGTACAAATTACAAAAATACACGGTGAAACCTGTCTTACCGATTTTTTTTTAATTTCTACGAGGGGTCCACTGGTATATAGTCGGAAAATGGCGACTCCCACTCCCACAATTTCAAAAGCTGCGCGTTTCGGACATTTCGATTTCTTTATGGGTTCTACTCTCACCATTTTTTTACTATTGCTCAAATGCATATTTACTGAAATTGGTCCAAGTTCAAATCTCAATCGAAACGGTATTTTTTTTTTTTTAATTAAAATTTTTATCAAGTTTTTTGTTTCAGAAACATACTACAGCATACAAAAAATTTTGAAAAATAGCAAATTCGAAAAAAATCGAATGCCACAATTTTTTTGTTTAATTTGCTTTACTTTTGTGGCGTTATAACTTTTCTATATGTAGTGTAGTCTAGAAGTTGACATGTGAAATCGTAATAAAAATGACTATATTATTTTCTAAGGCATGACTGACAAATAGACGGAAAATGTAGGACCCCATAAAATGATCTGCCACGCCAACAAAGTTTCAAATTTAGCACAAATTTCAAAAGTACCAACACGGGGTAAAAGCGATGACCGATTTTTATTTCTATCTGGGCTTGACTGACAAATAGACGGAAAATGGCGCAAAGCAAAAAATGGATCTGCTCTCTGCCACGCCCACAAAATTTAAAAATTATCAAAAGTAACAAAACGGGGTGAAAGCGATGAGACCGATTTTTGTTTAATTTTCTAAGTGATCTCCACTGGCATATAGACGACAAATGGCGAACTGATACGCCCATAAATTTCGAAAGTATCCCAGTTTGGTCGCTTTTTGATTTTTTGTTGGGTTCTATTCTCACTACCCTTTTTACTATTGCTCTTATGCAAATTTACTGCAATTGCCCAATAGCTTTTAAAGCTTTGGAATGTATGTTCAAATCCCAACACAAATTGTAATACTTTTGGAAAATCATACAAATTCTGCATTTAATTTGTATTCAAACTTTAACGTTTTTGAAATATCAAATTTTAATAATTTTTGAAAGATTTCGACTAAATATACCCTCAAACCCACTGAAGAAATAAGAGTTTCAAAACTGAAAAAAATTGTGTTCCGTATAGACTGAGAAACCGTTTGTCAGATTTTCGGGATGAAATTTTGACAGCATATTCTCACTACCACAAGATTAGCTAAACATTTTTAACCAATTCGATAATTAAATAACTGCAACATAACTAGAATAACTTGAAATCTTCGATAATTGATATATCCTTCCAATTTGACATATCAACAAAATTCCGAAAAATGTAAAGAATCCCGGGAATCCAGAGCCTTTCAAAGCATACTTCACGAGTTTTTGAGCTATCACCTGTGTGGACCAGGCAAACCATAATCAATAAATTTCCTTTTTTTTCTTAAAAAATATGGATTTTGTACTAAACACGGAAATACATTTTCAGTGTTTCGCACGGATTTCCTCTCTTTGGGTTGGCATCGCTGCTACAGTAAATGTATCCAGTAGTTGTTACCCTTGGTTCACTCATCGTGTTTTGCTTCTCATCAAAAGAAGAAACAGACTACACTCTAAATGGAAAACGAATCGCAGTGACGTTAACTGGGAAAATTATAGAATTGCGAGAAATACAGCTAATTTATTGTTAAGAAATGAAAAGAAAAGATTCTTTCTTTCTAAACTTAATCCTAACTTAAACTCAAAACAATTATGGCAAAATATTAAAAAATATAGAGTATTCCGCAAAGACTCTGTGAATGCGACCTTGACACTGATGAGCTTAACAACTTTTTCCTGACAAGTGGCAACCCTAGCAGTATTGCTAATGCTACTCACTACATTACTCCGGAAATTACAAATTCTTAGTCTTTTGTGTTTTCTACAATTAGTGAAAATGATGTTGCTAAATGCATTTTAATGATTGGTTCTAATGGAAAAAGGATATATCAATTATCGAAGATTTCAAGTTATTCTAGTTATGTTGCAGTTATTTAATTATCGAATTGGTTAAAAATGTTTATGCTAATCTTTTGGTAGTGAGAATATGCTTCAGTGGGTTTGAAATCTTTCAAAAATTATTAAGATTTGATATTTCAAAAACGTTAAAGTTTGAATACAAATTAAATGCAGAATTTGTATGATTTTCAAAAAATATTACAATTTATGTTGGGATTTGAATCTACATTTCAAAGCTTTAAAAGCTATTGGGCAATAGCAGTAAATTTGCATAAGAGCAATAGTAAAATAGTTCCAGAAGAGCAAACTTATATGGTATTTTAATTTTTTTAATTTTTCCATGGCTTCTTCCGGGCAGCTCTATCATGATAATCCAGAGTTCTTTGAAGGAAGCATGGGTAAAATTATGTACTTAAATATTTTAAAAATAAATTTAAAGCAAAGTGCAGAACATTTACCATTTCATCCAGTTTTCGCTTCTATCTGGACAATGATCCGAAATACAAGTCGGGTGTTGGGCAGATCTGGTTGATTTGGAACTGTCCTCACATTACTTGAATGTAATACAAAATGTGTGGTCAAATCTTGAGTTGGAACTAAGGAAGCACCAAATCAGTAACGTTTGTGATCTAAAAAGGCGCTACTTGAAGAATGGAGTAAAATTAGTCCAGAATACTCAAAAAAACAGGTTCAAGCCAATGCCAAGAACGGTATTAAACCAAAAAGTTTATCCTACCAAGTACTAAAAACTCTGAAAATGTTTGATTTTTTTAAGTATAGATTAATATAATCAAAGTGCATCATTTAAGCTGTGATGTCATTTTCCTCAATTTTTTTATGTTTTTCGTTTTAAAAAGAATTGTTATGGATTTTTTTTTTTATATTTATGTTTAAAATCAATAAAAATTAATTCTTTAAAGCGGATATGCATTTTTTTCCACCAAAGTATTAACAAATACCAAAATATTTAGCGATTTTTACAAAAAAATCGACTGCATCATTTAAGGTGTGAGCCATTGAACGTAGACACCAACATTGATGTCAATTGAAAATTTTGAAAATCAGAACTTAAATTTAGTTCTTGGAAAAATGTGAATTGCAAAGATATCGATATAATATTAAATTAATAGGTGAGAGATCGCAGAATATTATAATAAAAGAATATTTACTGCCCCGAATATTTCAGTCTTTTCATTTGTGACAATTTTGCTGCGGAACGAGTTTTGGCGTTTTCAGTTGCCGATTTGCCGGACGGACAATTTTGGTTTTGCCGACGGCATTTCACTGCGCGAAGCATCCACCCCCCAGCCCCGCTACTAAGCCCAGAGCACCAGCGCCAACTTTAATTATTAAGTGGCCAGCGCGCTCTACAAATACTATGTTAAAGCTGAACGTCCAAATGAACCAAAGGTTAAGTGTCAGATGAATTGTCCTCCAAGAAGGCTATCGTATGCAGAAAAGTTAGAGTTACAAAAGTTATTGGATGAGTATATAGAAAAGAAATTATATTATAGAAATATTAAGACTAGCGAATCAGAGTTTGTATCCCCGATTGTTTTGGTAAGAAAAAAGATCGTTGATCTGAGAATGTGTGTCGATTTTCGCTCACTTAATAATGTAACGGCGAAAGATAAATATCCAATTCCGCTGATTGACTGACTGGCAAAGAAAAAAGTGTTTACAAAACTTGATTTAAAAAATAGTTTCTTTCATGTTTATATGCACCCTGACTCTCAAAAATACACATCGTTTGTTACACCTTTATGATATGAGTTTACAAGAATGCCTTTTGGCTTGAAAAATGCCCCCTCAACTTTTATAAAATATTTGCAGATTTAATAAGAGATGAGAAAGTAATTTTGTATTTAGATAAATAATGAAAGCAAGTTAGTACAAGATAAGTTAGAGTTGAGAATCGCCAAGTGTGCGTTTTTTCAGTCAAGCGTGAAGTATTTAAGATATACGATAACGGGAGAGGGCATAAAATCAGATGACAGAGGTCATGAAGCAATCAAAAAGTTTCCGGTTCCATCTAGTGTACATGTGGTGCAGAGTTTTATTAGTTTGTGTTCCTATTTCAGAAGATTTGTAAAAGATTTTTCGGTTATTACGAAAACACTATTTGACTTAACAAGAAAGGATAAAAATTTGCGTTTGGGCCAAAAGAATTATAATGTTTCGAAATTTTAAAAGAAAAGCTATTAGAAGCGCCGGTGTTGGAATTTCATGATCCAAAAGATGAGACAGAGCTACATTGTGATCCCAGTTCTGTAGGTTTAGGTGCTATTCTGATACAAAGGAAAGGTGATGGTATATGATATTTTACTTTTCGAAAAGAACAACTGACGCTGAGTCGAGATATTACAGCTTTGAATTAGAAACACTGGCTATAGTTAATGCGCTACAAAGATTCAGAGTTTGTTTACGAGGAAAGTCGTTTAAAATTGTTACGGATTTCAGTTCTCTCGCGTTGACTTTGAATAAAATAGAATTAAATCCTAGAATTGAATCGATGAGCGTTAGAGCTTCAAAATTTTGATTATAAATTAGATCACAGAGCGGGTAAACGGATGCAACATGTTGATGCGTTAAGTAGGTGTACAAATATTTTGACTTTAGAGACGAATTCCTTTGAGGAGAATTTAATTATTTGTCAAAGTAGAGATAAAAACTTGTGTAAATGGAGAGAGTTACTGCAAAAAGAAGTGCATAGTTTGTATGAAATGAGGACTGGTATTTTGTATAAAAAGTAGAATGATGGTAGTCTCTTATTTTGTGTTCCTGAAGATATGGAATCTAATGTAATTTTCAAATATCACGATGGAATTGGTCATGTATTTGTTTTACTTTTGAAGAATTCAAAGAGTTTTTAGAAGAAAATGAAGTGAAACATGTAATAGTAGCAACAGCCTCCCCTCAAGCAAATGGACAGGTTGCACCTGTTCAATAGGAATATCCGACCGATGATAGCTAAGTTGATTAATACAGAAAAGGTGGTCACTGGGATGTAGTTTTAGAGAAAGTTGAGCACACTTAATAATACTTTACATAGACGATAAACGAACAACCTAGTGTGATGTTGTTTGGTATTAGGCAAAGAGGAGAAGTTGTACATTTATTGCTTCCCATAGTGAGTAGTTCGTGGTTCTTGTTGCAGTCAAAGATATTATAAGTTTTTCTTCCTTATCTTGTTTTAAATATTGTTTTAGCTCTTTCGTAGCCTGGTTTAATCTTGTTTTGTCCTCTGGTAGTCTGGTAGTTTGCCATAGCTTCCTTTGTCATCTTTTAGTTTTAATTTATCTTTTATGTGTTGTAATATATTATATGTATTAGCGCTCTTCTTGATTGGCGGTGTCAATCTTTCAACAGCGATCTTGATCTTGTCTTATATTTTTTATTATGAAGAAGTCAATTAAGTCTGTTTGTTTTGCCATTTCGGTTAGCCAGTAGGTTGGATCTCCTGTACTCATGAAAGTACATTTGTTTACTCTCATTGAGTCTAGTAAATGTTTTCCTTTTTTATTTATCAATCTTGAGGCCCAAGTTGAGTTTTTTGCATTAGTCTCCTCCAGCAATGAAGCGTCTGCCTAACGTACGTAGAAAGTCTAAATATTCCAATGTGGTATTGATGTGTTTAGGTGGGTAGTATATTGCGTAAATTGTTATGTGTCCACTCCCGTCAGATATTTGTACTGTTGTAGCTTGCAGATAGTCTTTTCTGTATTTTTCTATACATTCCTTTTATATTTTGGTTAATTATAATTGCGGTGCCACCACGAGCTTTGTTGTCAGGATGATTAGTATAGTAGATGTTGTAGTTAGGTATTTTTACGAAGCATTTATCAGTGAAGCGCGTCTAAGATATGGGCTGTTGTAAATAAAAGATTTCAGTTCCAGTATATGCTGGCCGAGAGTCCGTTAGCATTCCATAGTGTTATTTTTAGATTATTATTGTCCATTTAGTTTTGTCATCTTTTGACATCTGTGTTAAAAGTGTTTTCATCATTTCTTTAAGTTCGGAAAGGTCAGTGTTTTGAGGTTGGTTGTTGGTAGTTGTTGACGTATTGATAGTGGATGCTTGTTCTCATGTTAGGTTTGGCCTGATTGAGCTATTTTCTATGGGGTTTATAATACTTTTTTGATTGCTTGCCGTAGTTAGTTGTTTGTTTTTAATTGTTTGTTCTGATTTTTTTCGCAGTCTGGTAGTTGCTTGTAGATCATGCAGCCCTTATAGTTAGATGCTTTTCGCCTTGTGTGCGTTTAATATTGTTACTATTCGGAGGAATTTGGCAGTTTATAGTTTTATGTACACCAGCGCACTTAACGCATACTGGCTTTTTGGTACAGAAATTTGTGGTGTGTCCATATTTTTGGCAGTTTGTGTATTGGGGCAGGGTTCTTTTGTCTTTTAGGACACTCGAGAAGGATATTTTGCAGTGCAAAAGGCTAGTCAATGTGTATATGTCTTTATTGTTTTTGTTTGTTTTAAGTTCTATTGAAAATAAGGACAGTGGTTTTTTTGTCCCTGTTTGCAGTATGTTTTGGATATTTGTTACTTCAAGCACTAGTTTGGCCAGTTCTGTTTTAATATCGTTTATGTCTGTAGAGTAGTGCATGTTTCTCAATATTACCCCTTTAGTTTTTTGGTTTGTAAGTGTAGTATTGTGTTTGTTTTTCTTTTAGTAGTTTTATTATTTCAGTGTAGGTTATTGATTGTATTTTAACTTCATTATTATTTAACACTTTCATTTCATAGGAGCAATTGGGTTAGGGCTTTTGATAGGTTGTTGATATATTGAACATTTTGTACATATATTGGTGTTAGCTTTGGAGTTTGTGTTTTTACTTTTGGTTTTTCGTTATTTTTTCCACTTAACCTAAATAGAAAGTGAAAATGAAATAAATTGAGTATTTTGTGGTAAATATTAAAAAAATATATTTTTTGGTTAGAAACCAAACCAAATTTTTTCTGAATGTCCTTTTTCTTAGAATGGTTCTAATACATAAAATATAATTAGATATATTAAGATTATACTGGAAGGAAGGATGGTTGATAACCGATTTATTTTAATTTTCGCATGAGATGTGATAATTATATGCTGACGTAGGCGAGTCCATCTGGCGATATCTATTTTAGAAATGTGAACTTATATTTGTAGTAACTGATCACGCACAAAAATGTATCCTTATCTATATAAGGTATGGTTCACCAGATATTCTATATAATATGTTTACTGGAGCTGTGGGTGTCCATTGGGCAATGTTTTCTGTTTTTAGACAAAAATGCATCTCTATATATACCATACATCACCATACATATTAAACTTTTGTTTTATATGGGAGGTGGACGTGTCCGATGGGCGATGTTTTTCATTTAATTATAAACTCATTAATTATAAACTCATAGTAGTGGAACTTGACCACACACAAAATTTCATCTCGATATATACCATAGTTCACCAGATATCCCTTATAAACTTTTTGCTTTATATGGGAGGTGGGCGTGTCCGTTGACCGATTTCTCCCATTTTTACATAGTATCTTATTAATATAGAAATACTAAATCCAAAATCTCTTGCCGTTTCTTCAGAAAATCTATTTCCACAGACAGACAAACGGACATATCTAAATCGATTTAGGAGGTGACGCTATTCAAGAATATATATACTTTTCCATACCTACGACCTCTCCTTTAATGCGTTAAGGCGCATTTAGTTAACAAGTAACGTAAGGGAGGTTGGGAGAAGTGAGGTAACGTAGGGAAGAAGAAGTTAGTGAAGACGTAGAAACGTAGAGTAAAAACTACTGAGAACTGAGAGACGGAGTTCAGAACGGATTAAATAGAAAAGGAGTGACTACTTTTTAAATTGTAGTACAAAAACGTTTTCTCAGAAAACGGAAAAAAATCACTACAAAACAATTTTAAAAAATTGTATCAACTGTGATTTTTTCAAAATTCGAAAAGCTGAAACTCTTATTGAGAGGGAGAGTTCAAAAACGGTCAGCGATTTTTAAATTGTCCTCTCACCTCACCTTTTGAATAATAATTTTGCGGTCCCGTATGATAGGTTTGAAGAGCTGATACCCAACCTCACCTCACGTTACTTCTTGACTAATTGGGCCTTAACAAACGGAAGGACAAAATTAATATACTCTTACCCACAGGGTGTAGGATATAAAAATAAAACAAATATCAAAAACATAAATTTTTCAATGAACGAGAAAGCATTAAGAGAGTGCGCAAAGAGAGAGAGAGAGAAGAGAGAGAGAGAAGAGAGAGAGCGCATTAGGAGAGATCGCAATCAGAGAGAACGCTCCAGCAAGAGAGCACAAATCGATGACAGGCAGACGGATCCGTTTCGTGCTTTCATGACGGACGCATTCGTTATCTGCTGGGTGCGGGGAGCTCTTTCAAAGCCCTCATAGGGCTTCAAAGGCCAAAAGCCAAAAAATCACTCAGTAGTGACGCTTTAGTTTTTCACTTTTGGTTCTATTAACAATATAACGAAAAATGAACCAAATATCTTGAAAAAAATGAAACTAAAAATCTGTGTGTACCGAATTGGCTGCCAAGCCGTTTGTCCGATCTTTATGAAATTTTTAGAGCATATTCCTGACTGACACGAGATCAGCATATGATACTTTAAAAATGTTTAATAATTTCTTAAACAAATTCAATATAATATTAACTTTAACCCATTTCGTACCGAAAATCTAGCGATTTTTGTTTTTCAAATCATTATAATAGGAGGGTAACATGGGTAAAAGTAGGTGCGGAATATGAGTTTGAGCTAGATTGGTTAATTAACTTGTCCATAATCAGTCATTTAATATATCGTTAACGTACAGTGAAATCTCCCATAACCGAACATTCAGCGTCGAGTAGGTATATAATATAATATCACATTTTAACAAAATTCCGATAAATTTAAAGAAACTCCGGGAACCCAAAGCCTTTAAAAGCAAACTGATGCGCTGGTTTAAAATAAATTATTTGGTCTTATGTCCAATTATTGGACAATAAAATAGAAAGTGTTCATAGTTCACACTTTTTATTAATAATATTATTCACAACTTTGTACGGTACCGATTACCAAGCAAACATTTCATATTTGAACTGTTAATATACATTTGGCGCGTAAACGAATAATAACGAAAAAATTCAAGTTGAGTTAACTTGCGCTGCTGCTGCTCGTACTAGAGTAGTAGTTAAATAGTTGCTTGAGAAAATTGTAAGAGCTGCAGGACAGAACCGGTCCGGCACTATATTCAACAAAAGTGTCATGCTGTTTTCGTACGCCGATGACATCGACACAATCGGGCGAAACAAGAGAGCGGTTACTGCAGCATTTTCCAGCCTGGAGAAGGAGTCACGTCATGTGGGTGTAGCGGTGAACGAGGACAAGACGAATTACCTGCTGTCAACCATAAGCAACAACATTAAACACGTCTCGTTGAACAAATTTCGATTTGTAGAATCACCGCAAGTCACTTGTAGTCATTGAGTGGCTTTTTCAATTGAGTTTTTTTTACATTTTGTATGAAAAACGGAATTTGTAATAACTCGAAATGACGTCACAGGGAGGATTTTCAGTCACCTCATATTTTCTCTCGTTGAGACAAAAATTCAAAGATGGACGTCGAAATATTTGAAAAACGATAGAAGAAATTTTTGAAGTGAAACTTCTATGGGCGCGTTGTTTTCAAGGTCGCGACTCGAAATGAGTAGAGACACTATATATACAAGAATATACTGCGACAATAGACTATCTCTTTCTCACACATACTCTGAGTATACACACACACACTCTGAGTCAGGGTTGCCGCGCCAGAACTTTTGAGCGAAGTGCAAAAGTGGAAAAAGTGAAGTGTTCTGGAGTGTGGTGAAGTGATTTCATGATTTTTTGTCCAAGTCCCCAAAAACTAGTCATTTGGTGATGGCTAATGGCCAATACTTAATTTCAGAAATCGCGACAAAATTAGCTATAAATTTCCAAAAAATCTGCGAAGTGAAGTGTTTTCCGAAAAAGTGGAGTGCCGTAGTGTTTGGATCCAAAGTGAAGTGATTATTATTCGATTATAGTGCATTCGGCAACAAGGAAACATTTTATGGGACGCTCGCAGTTGTTCATGCTTATGATGCGTTTCTCGCATTATACGGTTTGTAAATTTCAAATGAAGCCAATTTTCAATTAATATAATTCATGAATTCTTTTTAGGATTTTTCTGGTAATGAATTATTTAATTCAAAAGAAACATTTGATTTCTTAATTTAATTAAAAAAAAAATAAATGAAACATCTTTAATTTACATGTATAAATTCGGGTCAATGGGTTCAATCAACGCGATTAAAGCCGCGCATACAAAGCGCTGTAGAGTTTCTATGAATGAAAAGAACACGTGTTTACTTGCATCATAACGGACCATTTCGTGGCCGAGATTCAAGATAAAATACTGCATTTTGTTATCGAAAACTCTCGGAGAGTTCATTTTATACGAATTCCCTCTGTACATTTTAGGGGTGGGTTTTTGTCTCTCTTAAGCTTATGTCATACAAAATTAAAAACAAATTCGAATTATTTACATCTTTTATTGAAAAAATTGAAAATATTTTGAATATATTTTGACAAATATCTCAGAGAAATAGAAATTTATATATCGAAAGGGTGGAATTTATGTTTATATTCTAATAAGTATTAAATACCGAAAGTAATAGAAAAAATTGTCTTTATTTTGCTATATGACATAAGCACGCTACGTCACTGTGGTCGAATTTTTCGAAGTAGTAAACAACATCTGTTCAGCTGATGTAGCTGCGACTTTGATCTACACTACTAAAAGTACTCGTGCCATGTAATCAAGTATTTACTCGTATTTATTTGAATCGGACTAACACTAAACGTTAATGTGGCAGTTTGTTTGTCGGAAAATGTGAGTTATAATATATATATATATGAGTTATATATATATATATAGACTTTAATATCATATCATACCTATATCTATTAAATTTATATATTCAACTAGATCATAATTATGAAATAGAGTATTTTATTATATCATGTTTCAGTATTCTGTAAGCTGCGTTGACTTAATTTGTAGTATTTTAAATTCATGAAATTAAAATGGCACCAAATGTGGCGATACCATCAGAAAGATATAATTATCCATCTTCAGGAATCAACGCTATACTATTAGGACCTCCAGGTTCAGGAAAAGGAACGCAAGTAAGAATCTTTTTTGTTTCTAAGATTGCATAACAACATCATTCCCTTTTGTTCTCACCGCAATCTACTTTTAAATATTCATGAACACTGATTTCATTTTCAATATATAACTATATCACATATATACATATCTAACGCATGTGAAACTGCTAAAACTATGAAGGAGCAAAACAAAAAAAAAATTACTTGTGCCCAGTTTCTCGACTGCTCGGGTCAGTGTGATTACCTATGAGGGCTGAATTTTACTTTAAACACCCCCTAGCCAAATGCAAAACCAAGTATGTAGAATGGTAGTACTAATTGGGAGTTTGGCGGGGGGAGGGGGAAAGGTGAAAATTGGAGCACCTAGCAATTCCACTAATTTTACCCGATCTGGACCATATGGGTATCAAATTGAAGGTAATCAAATTAAGAAACTATCTGTTAAACTGCATTTCAAGTTTTTTAAAACAAGTTTATTAAAAAAAATAATAAAAGAACTTTAAAAAAATTTTTTTTTTTAATGTTTAATAATTTTTTTCTTTTTAAAATGTATTAAACCATATGTTTTGTATACATTTTTGGAAAGCCTGTAAAAGCCTTTAAGATGGTATATAATATGTTATACTTTAATTAGTAATAGTATTAAGAATTTGTAAAAAAACAAAAACAGTACCGCAGAAAGTACTGTGAACCGCGTAGCTGGTGTTGGACATACTGTAGGATGTAAACCCCAAAGCGCGGCCGAAAACCGCCACGCGCAGAGAGACTTGGACCCCGAAAATACTTTTTTAGTTTTTTGCAATTATCAATACTAATATTAATTAAAGTATGTGTCTAAATTAAAATTGTTCCCCTATGGGACCTATAAGTTCCAAAACGGACAGCTTATATAACCGGAAAAATTTCGTCGATGAAAATTTTACCATAAAACTCGAGTTACCATCTCCCATAACCGTACAAAAACGACGTGGTGGGTGTGCAATAGCGGGAACTTTTACTGTATATTACTTTCACTGTATATGCATTACTTATTGTTCTTCAATATTATATTATGAAAAGCAAAATACATTTTTACTTTAGGCACCATTACTCAAAGAAAAGTTTTGTGTGTGCCATTTATCAACTGGAGATATGCTTCGAGCTGAAATAGCATCTGGTTCAAAATTGGGTGCTAACTTGAAGAAAGTAATGGATGACGGAAAACTTGTATCAGATGACCTGGTAGTTGATCTAATAGATGGAAATTTAGACAAACCTGAATGTAAAAATGGATTTTTGCTAGATGGATTTCCAAGAACTGTTGTTCAAGCCCAAAAGGTGAAATATATTCAATGGTTTATTTTTAGATTTATATTTTCTATATATTATTTTTGTTTAGCTTGATGAATTGCTTGCCAAGAGAAAAACTGAGCTAGATGCTGTTGTAGAATTCGCCATTGATGATAGTTTATTGGTTCGAAGAATAACAGGTCGTTTAATACATTCAGCAAGTGGACGTTCTTATCATGAAGAATTCGCTCCACCAAAAGTTTTTATGCGAGACGATGTATGCACGTTTCTTTGTTATGTACATTTTAAAATATTTGTATTTTATTAGATAACCGGCGAACCCTTAATTCGTCGAAGTGATGACAATGCTGAAGCACTGAAGAAGCGATTAGAAGCGTATCATAAACAAACCAAACCTCTTGTAGATTATTATGCACTCAGAAGATTGCATTTTAAAGTTGATGCTGCAAAACATGCCAATGATGTATTTGCTAATATTGATCAAATATTCCAAAAACAACGGCAAAATAGAGCGCAGTTGTGATAACAAATAGTTATCAAAAAGTAATTTGACAAATATTGATATAAAGTTTATATTTTTTGTTTTAAGGCTAAACCGCAATGGAGTTGTGGCAGTGACTGTCGCGTTAAACGCTCTCGAAAGCAAAAAACACACTATGACCCACAATGAAGCATCACTGTAACCATGCTTATCCACATTCTCCGACATTTGAAAAATAAGTAAATATATAAAAATGATTAAAATTTGTCAAAATGTCATGAAATTGAAAAAATAAATTTGTCAAAATTATATTCTGAAAAGTTTGAAAATAGTATGAAATTGGAACTCAAAACTTTTAGTTAGATTTCGCAATTGTGGTTGTCACAACATTTGTATTAGCATTACTACCAGGTGTCGAAACGATACGACCTTAATCCGTCGATTCGACATATACTGCATATATTTTTTCAATTCTCTCATTTCTGTCTCATGGGGCGCTCTTCGTACACTCCACAGATAACCAGATGTGAAACTTTTTATTTTGTATGACTGTGGTCGTAAATTTTCTAAAGTTGTGTGTGTGAAAACTACAACTTGCCGCCCTCGAATGTCACCTCAACTTGACCAATAATTCACCATATTGTTTTCTTGTTCTTCTTTTCTAAAATTTTTTAAATTCGATATATTCTATAGTTTGAACTAGATACATTTTCAATACATTAATGAAAAGAATAATGTGTAAAAAATTACTATAAGCTTAACTAAAATACAACTTGTCCCGTAATATTTTGATTTAAATGATAAATAGAAAATCAATTTTGAGATTTACGAACAAAACCCAATTCAGGAAATGATTTCTAAATACATAAACAGCTGACCTGTTTTTCAGCAAAAAATTATTAAAGCATTGCCACTTTCTGTATAAAATCAGGTGAAATTTAATAAATATTATTTTTTTGTAAATTCTCATCAAATATATAAATTTGATGAGTTTTCAATAATTGAAAACAGTTTTTGGCATAATTTTACTTTACCACACCCAAATCCAATAATTTATATGTCAAATGATAGTGTTTTCAGTGTACATTCCAACCAAAAAAAAAGGTTGCGGCGGACTCATTTGGTTTGGCCATAAAGTGAGGTCAAATTAATGATTTTTTCAAATAGCTACCAAATCCACACCGATTGGTTAATACAATATATCATTTGTTTAAGCCCACTCCACTCTTTTCCTTCCTTATGTAATTAGTAGTGTTAAGAAATTGTTGATTTAGTAGTTAATCTAGTACATTGACGTCGCTCCTAATGACTCCGAAAGACCGAGAGCAAAGGGTTATGGCCGCCGCCGAAGTCTCTTCGGGTCATTAGGAAACCGAACAGCGACAAAGTAAGTGGACTCAACCCCCAATAAATCAAAGAATTAATTCTGCCGCCAAAAACCTTTGTGTTTTATTTAGCCTCTCCGGAATATCCCAGCCACACTTCAGCTCCAGCTTCACTCACCGCATCGAAAGCGAAACCGCAGAGAAGAGAGCTCAGCACCATCAACACAACACAACTCATCAACAAACAACAAGAAAGTCTCAACCCAAGTACCCCGAGCGTAAACATTTGGTCCTTCGAGCCGGATTTGTCTACGAGCATCAGTTCCAGAATTATAAAAAAAGGTGCGTGGAATTTTATTATATTCAGTGAAAAAGTGCATTGTGTGTAGGAAAAATAAATAAACAAATTTAATCCGACGTCAAAATAGTTTGACGAAGTTTAGAGCGCGCGAGAGATTCGATCCCCCCGCTCTCCCGCTCATCCACACACGACACCAAGTCCGATCACGCAGACTAAGACGTGAAAGAGCGCGCGAGAAATATTGACTTCTCCCGCTCCACCTTTTAGTCCAATCGGCAACCAGAACGCGAGAGAATTGCATGGGCAGTTCTCCCGTTCAACACCACCACCACTCATTGCACTCCACTTCTCTTTCGCACCCACGCACCACTATACACCCACACAGTCAGCTGCACCCAAACTCACCACAAGCTCGCCAACCCAGTGTACAAATTATTTGGTTTCACTAACAGTGATCTCACTTTCAAACTTTCAACGAGCAAAGTTTTTTCACTTTCAACAACAACAACAACCACAGTGAATGCGCTGTAACAACAACAAAAGCGAAAATCGCTACAACAACAACTATACCAGCAGTCACACCAAAGAGACAGTAGATTCTGAAACAACAACAACAAAAAGAAGCAAAATACAACAACCACAATAGAAACAGCACTGGCAAACCAGCCAAAGCAGAGACAACAACATCAGATCCAGTAAACAAATTTTAATAAAATAAAAGGGTTTGACCACAAATAAATAATTTTATTACTTTTATTATCAATTGGCGTTGCCACCTCGACTGTTTCTGTGTGACGATTAGCATCGAGGTTTTCGTTAATTTTTAGAATTTTTCGTGTTGTTTTTTAACTGAGTGGTTGTTAGCCAATCGAAAGAGTTTGAATTTGTAATCCACTGCGCGGTTACAAGTTTGATACCGGCTTTTTTGCGTTTCGATTGTTAATACACCTCGAAGTTAACGCGATTACTAAACCCCACAGTAAATTCGGTTTCACTTAAATTAAAAAATCAAAAATGTCGGCTTTGATCACGTTTATTCAAATCGCGGACCGCCTAATTGAATTCGAATCGGAATTCAGTGAGGCTCTTCCTTCTGAACACTCGACATTCTCGCTCGCGATTCAAAAGGAAGAGTTAAAGTTAATTTGGGAATCCGTCAAGTCCGCATACCAAGATTGCCTTCAGCTAGTCCCTACATCGAGCGATGAAAAATCTGAAATCGATTTACCAAGTCTGAAAGTCCGTTATCGTTTTTGCTACGACACATATGTCCGATGTGCTGCGAAAATGGGTGAATTCGTGCACGAACTTAGTAAACCAAAGAGTTCTGCAGCGGTTGTTGACATTGTCTCAAATCCACCAAGTCAGAACATCACATTACCACCAGTAGACACAGAGATATTCTACGGCGATTATACATCGTGGCCGACTTTTCGCGATATGTTCACTGCAATTTACGTGACAAATACGCGTTTAACACCGGTTGAGAAATTATACCATCTCAACCAAAAAACTCGTGGCGAAGCAAAGGAAATCGTGAAGAAAATTCCTCTTACTCACGATGGTTTCGCCACTGCGTGGAAGAACTTAGCTGATCGTTATGAGAATAAACGAATCCTTGTAAATAGTCAGTTGAAGGTACTCTTCAACTTGCAAGTGGTTTCCGTAGAGTCTGGTAACGCGATCAAAAAACTCCAAAGGGAAATAAACAACGCCATATCAGCATTGCAGTTGTATGATATCGACATCAGCAACTGGGATGCAGTTTTTGTTTACTTATGTTCCACTAGATTGCCGGAAACCACACTGTCACTTTGGGAACAAAGCATTGTTCAAAAATCTGAGATCCCGCGGTGGGCGGATCTAGATAATTTCTTGACCAGCAGGTTCCAAACCCTAGAAACCGTATCCGATATACGAAGTTCAGTTTCCTCTAAAGTTGTGACAAAGCCCATCAGTAAATTCGTCAGCAGTGCGAGTGGTTCAAAGCGTTTTTCCAGTCATTTAGCGAATGTAAATGCTTTTGTCTGCAAGCTTTGCTCGCAATCACATGGGATGAAAAACTGCCCCAAGTTCCTCAGTATGGGAACAAAAGAAAGATTTTCGACAGTGAGAAAATTAAATTTATGTTTGAACTGTCTATCTAGTACCCATGCAATTAAAGACTGTAAAAGTTCCTTTAATTGTATCACATGTCAAAAGAGACATCACTCTTTGCTCCATCGGGAGATTATTAATGACCCAAGTCCATCCGCTTTGTCTGCAAATGCGCCACCGGCCACAACCCCCTCTCTAAATACTCATGCGCACACTCTCCATATTCGTGAACCCACACAGTCCACTCAAGTTCAAGAGGAAAATCCGACTCATAACTATTACGCTTCACATAACAGCAGAGTTTTATTGGGAACTGCTATGGTGACCATTCGTCATCACGATAATGAGTTCCAAGTTCGAGCTCTGATTGATCCTGGTTCGGAAGGAACCTTCATTTCTGAGAGGGTTCAAAAACTTTTAAGAGTCCCGGTCAAGACAATCGATGCGCAGGTGTCTGGTCTTAGTGACACCATATCCGCTCGTGTTACTAAGATGTGCGAGATAGACATTGGTTCAACGTTGAATCAAAACATTCGGGTCAAAGCAAAGGCTTTGATTTTGCCACGGGTAACCGGAAATCTCCCAGAGCAGACGATTAGTGGTTCAATTCTGCATCACTTACCCGACATTCAATTGGCCGACTCCAATTTCCATAAAAGTGGACGAGTCGATGTACTAATCGGTGGAGATTTATACCCAAAAATAATCCTCGACGGGACTCGACATAACGTTATCCAGTCTCTATTAGCGCAAGAGACAATATTCGGTTGGATCCTCACGGGTCCAATTCCCTGCGACCAAAGTACCAAGCCGTCGACCCTAATTTCTTGCCTGGCTGAACTCCCGCTGGATCAGCAAATTTCAAAATTTTGGGAGTTGGAAGAAACTCCAAAGCAAAAATTCCTCACTCGAGATGAGTTATATTGCGAAGAGCAATACCCGTACAACGAAACGTCTTAGCGATGGTCGTTTTGTTGTCTCCCTTCCCTTTCGGCGAGAATTTCCCCAAGATATTTCTCTTGGACAATCTCGTTTCGGAGCCAGTAAGCAGTTCATTCGAACTGAAGTCATGCTGCGCAAAACCCCGGAAATGAACTCCAATTACCAAGAAGTTCTTCGAGAATATCTCACATTAGGACACATGCAACAAGTTGCACCGCCAAAGTGCGTTGATTCCGTAACGCATTACTATCTGCCTCATCACGCAGTTCTCAAACCGGAGAGTACGACTACTCAATTGAGAGTAGTGTTCAACGCCTCATGTCCTTCCTCAAACGGCGTAAGTCTAAACGACATCCTCTATCCTGGTCCGGTCCTTCAGACAGACTTGACCATGCTTATTTTGAAGTGGCGATTCTTCAAATATGTTTTCAACGGCGATATTGAAAAAATGTATCGTCAAATCGAAGTGGATGAAAACCACACGCCGTATCAACGCATCTTGTTTCGCGAATCACCAGATCAAGAGATTCGGGATTACGAACTCAAGACAGTCACTTTTGGGTTTAATTGTGCGCCATATCTCGCTATTCGCACACTTCATCAACTAGCTGATGAAGTTCAAACTCAGTACCCACTAGCGGCTTTCGCCATTAAAAATTCGATGTACGTAGATGACGTATTATCAGGGGCTCACGATGTTCCGTCTGCGATACGAACTCGTAACGAACTCGAAACTGTTTTGAGTTCGGCTGGATTTTCTCTACGCAAGTGGACATCCATTTCCAAGGAAATATTGAAAGATATTCCCAAAGAACACCTTCTATGTGAAGATTTCTTCGACTTTGCAGATTCCAGTTTCGCGAAAACTCTTGGAGTGCGATGGAATGCCCAATCAGATATTTTCCACTTCATTGCCAAGCCAATTGAACACTCGACCACCTCGACCAAAAGAAAAGTGTTATCAACAATCTCCCAGCTTTTTGACCCAGCTGGGTGGTTGAGTCCCGTAAAATTCCTGCCAAAATTCTGATGCAGAGAATTTGGTTAGAAAAATCTGATTGGGATGAAAACTTGTCGAACCAGACTAATGAAGATTGGAAAGTATTTATCGAAAACTTAAACGATATAAATGAAATTCAAATCCCAAGATGGATTGATTTTGCTTCATGGAAGCGAATTGAGTTTCATGGTTTTTGCGACGCTTCCGAGAAAGCATATGCCGCAGCGGTATACATTCGCGTTGAAGGAAACAACCAAGTTTCCACTAACCTTCTCTCATCAAAAACCAAAGTAGCTCCATTGAAAACCGTGTCCCTACCGCGGTTGGAACTTTGTGGTGCCACTTTGTTAGCCGATTTAATGGAATCGCTATTGTCGAATTTCAAAATTGATAATTTTGAGACGTTCTTCTGGACGGATTCGACAATAGTCCTGGCTTGGCTAAAGAGGGAACCCTGTACGTGGACAACTTTCGTAGCCAACCGAGTGTCTAAAGTTTTCGAAAAAGTTGGTATAATAAACTGGCACCATATAGAATCACACCAGAATCCAGCTGATCTCGGAAGTCGCGGTACGCTTCCAAGAGATTTAACCAACAATTTGTTATGGTGGAAGGGTCCCGAGTGGTTACAGAAGTCTCGTCAAGAGTGGCCACAAGCCGCAGAATCGATATTTCCAGAAACCGATTTGAAAAAAGGACTCTAAAATCCCATTTCCAATTCTTTTCCGAATACGAAGATATTCTTACAAGGTTTTCCTCGTTAACAAAGGCGTTGCGAGTGTTAGCCTATGTAATTCGATTTTGCGATCGAACGAGAAAACTCTCATCTTATCAGTCACCGGACTTATCACTCGAAGAGATAAAATCTGTTAAGCTTCGATTAATAATTTTATCTCAGAAAGCTCATTTTGCGAATGAGTATAATGAACTTCTCTCCAATCGATCCGTTCCTACGAACAGTAGCCTCGTAACTCTTAATCCTTTTCTAGACCCACCGGGGGTGATGAGAGTTGTAGGCCGTTTGGCTCAGTGCCCAAACTTATCCTACCGAGAAAGACACCCAATCATTCTTCCTTATCACTGTAAATTCGCTCACTTATTGACAGAGTTTGTCCATATAGTCAGTTTACACGGGGGTAATCAACTAGTTCTTCGCTTGATTAGAATGGAATTTTGGATTCCCAAAGTTAAAACTCTAATTAAGACAACAATCCATCATTGTAAAACATGTGTGATTGATCGAAAGCGGCAGCAAACTCAAATTATGGCTGCCCTACCTCCAGAAAGGACTGTAATATCAAGACCTTTCACCTCAACAGGACTTTGCAGGTCCTTTTGAAATCAAAAATTATACAGGCCGAGCGTGTCTCATCACCAAGGGATACGTCTGTGTCTTTGTTTGTTTCGCCACCAAGGCTATACATTTAGAAGGCACCAGCGATTTGTCCACAGCCTCATGCCTCGCCGCCTTTGCCAGATTTGTGGCTCGTCGAGGCTGCCCATCTCATGTCTACTCCGACAATGGAACAAATTTAGTCGGCGCATCAAGAGAAATCAAACGAGATTTCCAAAAATGTTTGCATTCCATTGGTAGCGAAGTACGAAATTTGTACTCGCATTTAGAAATCACATGGCATTTCAATCCCGCGGGTGCTCCTCATATGGGAGGTTTATGGGAAGCTGGTGTCAAAAGCTTTAAGACACATTTCCGAAAAATTGCAGGAACGATGAAATACACCTTTGAAGAATTCGCAACATTGTTATCGCGAATCGAAGCGTGTTTGAACTCTCGGCCATTGAGCGCCATGTCCGAAAATTCTGATTGCGTACCCTTAACACCAGGTCATTTCCTGACCGGCACACCACTTCTATCAAGGGCTGAACCCGAAATTGTGGGAAATGCAATGTCCATCGTGAATAGATGGCAAAAAATTAAGGCGATCCAGCAACATTTTTGCCAACGATGGAAGAATGAATATTTATCCGAGCTCCACAAAAGATACAAGTGGAAATATCCCAATCGTAACCTCGCGGTAGATGATGTGGTTGTAGTGAGAGAGGAGAATATACCAAGCAATGAGTGGCGATTAGGAAGAGTGGTGAGAATTCACGAAGCACGTGATTCTCGAGTACGAGTGGTGGATGTAAAAACCGCAAGAGGTACCATTACACGACCAATCGTCAAATTGGTAGTGTTGCCGACATCCTAATCTGCCTTTCCACTTTTAATTTCTCCTACTCCATTTCCTCATCCCCATTATTTTCCCCTTACCTTTCAGACTAGCATGGGTCGTTTCAGACGCAACTCGAAGCAGATGGGAAAGGATGTGGTGCCCAGCGCTTGTCGACTATGCGGTGGGGCACACACCATCAGATACTGCCGTCAATTCCGAGAGATGTCGTTGGAGGAGAAGCTGCGTGCGGTCGCGCAACACCGCTATTGCGGAAACTGCCTCTCTCCCCATCACACCACTCGGAATTGTCACTCAACAAGGACGTGTCGCTATTGCGCTGAGACGCATCACAGTCTGCTACATTTCCATTCGGAAGATTCGCCACGGAGCAACAGACGACGACCACGAGACAACCGGCACCAGCAGGAAGCTGAGATAGAGAGCGAGGATACCTCACAATCCGAACATCAGGAGGAAGATGGATCGTTCTTAGACATCCATGCCTCGGAGAGCGATCAGGTCGAAACAGAAGAAGTCTCGCGTTCAACGACGCCCCACCAACCCATCACATGGCAAAGTGATTTATTGCCATTCCGACCACCGCTGCATTCTGGACCCAGACCTCGTCCGTCTGGGCTGGAAGGGCAACGCTCACACCAACATCGAGCACGAAGATCCGGACCCTGACCTCGTCCGTCTGGGCTGGATAGGAGGCGCCTGGATCGACCCTCTGGACCCAGACCTCGTCCGTCTGGGCTGGAGAGAAGGCGCCTGGATCGACCCTCTGGACCCAGACCTCGTCCGTCTGGGCTGGAGACCCGCATTCGAGATGCGCGCGACCGAATAAGGCCCTGCGCCATTTCGAATATTATGCACGAAATGGTCTGTTTGTATCCTACAGCCATTATCAAAATAATGGTAAATGGGAGAATGCGAAACGCGCGCGCTCTGCTCGATCCCTGCAGTGGGACGTCGCATATCTCGGGAAGGCTAGCCGATCTAATGCGACTGACTACCACCCATTGGTAGATCGGAGTCCGGAGTAATCCACATTCGGGGACGAGGACCAACGACCGATAATTATCGGGTTCTTGTCAATGTTGACCCGCGAATGCCACGCATGGGTCCAACCGAGTCGGTGGATCAGAGAACGCTGGCGATTTTCCTCAACCTGAATCTAGCGGACCCAAGGTTCTATCAGCGAGGAGAGGTGGACCTCATCTTGGGTACATCTGGGCTCGCATTATTAACCCCGGGATTCTGACTGCGCCCTCCGGTCAACCAATGGCTCAGGATACCAAACTGGGTTGGGTGGTAACCGGACTCTGCCCCATTTAACTTAGCACCATCTATCACTTATCTTAGCACAATGCCACTGAATATTTAATGAAATTCCTTCCATGCACTTTTTTTTACTTATTATTAGATTTAGTTATTAGATTAAAATGAATTATAATGAATTAAACCATAGTATTTTATTTTAATGATGTTTATTGCAGCGATACTTCTTTTCCTTCCTTATGTAATTAGTAGTGTTAAGAAATTGTTGATTTAGTAGTTAATCTAGTACATTGACGTCGCTCCTAATGACTCCGAAAGACCGAGAGCAAAGGGTTATGGCCGTCGCCGAAGTCTCTTCGGGTCATTAGGAAACCGAACAGCGACAAAGTAAGTGGACTCAACCCCCAATAAATCAAAGAATTAATTCTGCCGCCAAAAACCTTTGTGTTTTATTTAGCCTCTCCGGAATATCCCAGCCACACTTCAGCTCCAGCTTCACTCACCGCATCGAAAGCGAAACCGCAGAGAAGAGAGCTCAGCACCATCAACACAACACAACTCATCAACAAACAACAAGAAAGTCTCAACCCAAGTACCCCGAGCGTACACATCATTAATTAAAGGTAATTAAAAATACTACAAAACAACATTTTGGTTTTTTAAAAAAATTATTAGCAAAAAAAATAATATAAAAAAACAAAAAAAAAAAATGAATTATTTTTTAGGTTAAATAATAAAAATAATAAAAAAAATAAAAAATTTTTTTACGTGACAAACCATATGTTATATATTTTCTGAAAGCCAATTCAATTACCTTCAAAACGGTAGTACATTATATATATCCTACTCTTAGTTTACATACCAAATGTATCACTTATATTAAAATACTTGTTTTTTTTTTTGAATATATTTTTGCATTCTAGTTACCTCTATGCGTGGCGGCCTTCGGCCAAATGTAGCCGGTGTTGGACATACTTGAGGGTTAAAACCCCTAAGCGTCCAAAAAAAAAAAAATTCTTTTTTTTCCAAAAAGGTCCAAAATAACGAAAAATTACAACATATCCGCGTTTTTGCATTCAAGTTATCTCTATACGTGGCGACCTTCAAGCGACCGCAAAAGTTCAATATGGAATATCTGGTGAACTGTGCTATATATCGAGATGAAATCCTGTGTGTGATTACCGATACGAGTTTACATGCCAAAAACAGAAAACATCGCCCAAGGTACATGCCCCCATTTCAGTAAACATTTGACATAGAATATCAGTTGAACCATACCTCATATACATAGAAAAGGATACAATTTTGTGCTTGATCAATTACTACCAATATAAGATCACATTTCTAAAATAGATATCTCCCGATGAACTCGCCTACGTCAGCATATAATTATCACATTTCATGCCAAAATTTAAAGAAATCGGTTATCAACCACCCCTCCTACTGATATGACCTTAATATATCTAATTATGTTTTTATATATTAGATCCATTCTAAGACCCGTTTTATTCAGTCTCTGTTAAATTCCTTAACAACGCATATAATTTAATCATCTGATAAAAATAACAGCGCAATTAATATCTATAATTTAAAATTGGTTTTATTCACCTCTTGTTAACTTTAACGACGATTAAAAATCTCTTCAAATGACAAAATATGTCAACATTTGTTAAAAACCATCATGCATTTTGGAAAATAGAACTATTTGTGGTGTAAATATTTATGTTACAGTGTCTGTAAAGAAGAAACATGAGCAACCTCTAAACCAATTAAACAATGATGTCAATATGTTACAATAAATTTTCTTTCGAGGAATGAGGAAATTTGTGTTCGAGATTCACACATTTTAATTTATAATTTTAGAAATATACTAATAATAATTTTTTTAAATACATTTATGCATGAAAATTCGCAATCTCGGATCTTTCGATGATCTGAAGCATCTTTGGATAAGAGCCGAAGCATCAAAATTCTATTCCTGTTAGTAGTGATGGGATCTATCGAATAAATACTGTTTACGTCACAAACCGTCCATACTGTATGTGTACGCTCGGGTACTTGGGGTGAGACTTTCTTGAAGATTGGAGATTTGTTGATGTTTTGATGAGTTGTTGTGCGGAGTTGCTGGGCCGTGATCGTTCTCTTCGTTGCTTGTAGCGAATAATCCCTTTGGATGTTGAACTTGAAACTCGGCTGAGGAGAGGATTATTCCGGAGTTTGCTAAATAAAAACGCAAAGGTTTTGGGGGCAGAATTATTCTATATTTGGGGGGGATTGAGTGAACTTACTGTCGCTGTCTGGTTTCCTAATGACCCGAAGAGACTTCGGCGGCGGCCATAACCCTTTCTTTCGTCTTTCGGAGTCATTAGGAGCGACGTCAACGTACCAGAATTGAGATGGAGCAGAGTTAAATGGGGCATTCAACAGTTTAACATTGACTTTATGTGGGGTATAACGACACCATCTCATGCATGATATTTGAGATGGCACGAGGCTAGATCCGCTCGCACGCATCTCGAATGCGATTCACCAGCCCAGACGGCCGAGGTCTGGGTCCAGATCTTTGAACTTGCTGGTCGTGTGAGCGTTGTCCTTCCAGCCCAGACGGACGAGGTCTGGGTCCAGAGTCGCGGTTGTGTCTCTGAGGGTCCAGCCCAGACGGACGAGGTCTGGGTCCAGAGTCGCGCTTGTGTTTCCGAGGGTCCAGCCCAGACGGACGAGGTCTGGGTCCAGAGTCGCGGAATTTTCGAATTAGAGACAACGGTCAACGATTTGGGATCTCGGTCGCATGGAATTGGACCCGTCAAGATTTTATGGAAATTGGAGTCGGCCAATTGAATGTTGGGTAGTAGTTCTAAAATAGTAGCACTAATCGACGGTTCTGGGAGATTTCCGGCTACCCGTGGTAAAATCAAAGCCTTTGTTTTGACTAGAATGTCTTGATTCAACTTTGAACCAATTACTATCTCGCACATTTTACTGACACGAGCTGATATAGTGTCACTGAGACCAGACACTTGCGCATCTATTCCTTTGGGTGGTACTTTTAATAGTTGTTGAACCCTCTGGGAGATGAAGGTTCCTTCTGAACCAGGATCGATCAGAGCTCTAACTTCGAACTGTCTATTTTGATGACGAATAGTCACCATAGCAGTGCCCAGTAAGACTCTAGTATTACGTGAAGCGTAATAGCTCTGAGTCGAAGTTTCCTGTCGGAGTTGAGTGGACTGTATATGGTTAATGGGTTCACGAATACGAATAGTGTGCGCATGGGTATTTAGAGAAGGACTAGGAAATGTTTGCGCATTTTCAGACATAGCGGACTGACTTGGGTTATTGTTAATCTCCCGATGGAGCAATGAGTGATGTCTCTTTTGACATATGATGCAATTAAAAAGACTCTTACAATCTTTAATTGCATGGGTACTCGAGGGACACTTCAGACATTAATTTAATTAATTTCGCACTGTGGAAAATCTTTCTTTTGTTTCCATACTGAGGAACTTGGGGCAGTTTTTCATCCCATGTGATTGCGAGCAAAGCTTGCAGACAAAAGAGTTTACATTCGCTAAATGATTGGAAAAACGTCTTGAGTTACTCGCGTTTTTGACAAATTTGTTCGTAGGGTGTGGAACAATTTTATTAGGCGCTGAACTGCGTAGATCGGACACGGTTTCTAGGGTTTGGAACCTACTATTTAGGAAATTATCTAAATCCGCCCACCGCGGGATCTCAGATATTTGAACAATGCTTTGTTCCCAAAGAGACAATGTGGCTTCCGGTAACTTAGTGGAACACAAGTAAACAAAAATCGCATCCCAGTTGCTGATGTCGATCTCATACAACTGGAATGCTGAGATGCAGTTGTTTATCTCCCTTTGGAGTTTTTTGATAGCGCTACCAGACTCGACGGAAACCACTTGCAAGTTGAAAAGAACTTTAAACTGACTATTTAAGAGAATCCTTTTATTCTCGTACCGATCGGATAAGTTTTTCCACGCAGTGTCGAAACCATCGTGAGTAAGAGGAATTTTCTTCACGATTTCTTTTGCTTCGCCACGAGTTTTTTGGTTGAGATGGTATAATTTCTCCACCGGTGTTAGACGCGTATTTGTCACGTATATTGCAGTGAACATATCGCGGAAAGTCGGCCACGATATATAATCGCCATAAAATATTTCGGTATCTACTGGTCGTAATGTGATGTTGTGACTTTGCGGATTTGAAACAATGTCATCAACCGCTGCAGAACTCTTTGGTTTACTAAGTTCGTGCACGAATTCATCCATTTTAGCAGCACATCGGACATATGTGTCGTAGCAAAAACGATAACGGACTTTCAGACTTGGTAAATCGATTTCAGATTTTTCATCGCTCGATGTAGGGACTAGCTGAAGGCAATCTTGGTATGCGGACTTGACGGATTCACAAATTAACTTTAACTTTTGAATCGCGAGCGAGAATGTCGAGTGTTCAGAAGGAAGAGCCTCACTGAATTCCGATTCGAATTCAATTAGGCGGTCCGCGATTTGAATGAACGTGATCAAAGCCGACATTTTTGATTTTTTTTGTTTTGTTAATTTAAGTGAAACCGAATTTACTATGGGAGTAATTGAGTTAACTTCGAGGTGTATTAACAAACGAAACGCAAAAAGGCCGGTATCAAACTTGTAACCGCGCAGTGGATTACAAATTCAAACTCTTTCGATTGGCAAATAACCACTCGGTTAAAAAAAAACAACACGAAAAATTCTAAAAATTAACGAAAAGCTCAATGCTAATTGTTACACGGAAACAGTCGAGGTGGCAACGCCAATTGACAATAAAAGTAATAAAATTATTTATTTGTGGTCAAACCTTTTTATTTTATTAAAATTTGTTTACTGGATCTGATGGTGTTGTCTCTGCTTTCGCTGGTTTGCCGGTGCTATTTCTAGTGTGGTTGTTGTATTTTGCTTCTTTGTTGTTGTTGTTTCAAACTCTATTGTCTCTGCTACTGTGACTGCTGGTATAGTTGTTGTTGTAGCGTAATTCGCTTTTGTTGTTGTTACAGCGCATTCACTGTTGTTGTTGTTGTTCTATATTATTTATTTTGTTGTTGTAGTGTACAAATTATTTTTATATTTAATAAATTTAAATTTACTAATATTCACTTTTCTCTACTTTACTTTACTTTATTTTATTTCGAAAATCACTTGAAAGTGAAAGTGAAAAACTTTGCACGTTGAAAGTTTGAAAGTGAGATCACTATTAGTGAAACTGAATAATTTGTACACTGGGTTGGCGAGCTTGTGGTGAGTTTGGGTGCAGCTGACTGTGTGGGTGTAGTGCAATGAGTGGTGGTGGTGTTGAACGGGAGAACTGCCCATGCAATTCTCTCGCGTTCTGGTTGCCGATTGGACTAAAAGGTGGAGCGGGAGAAGTCAATATTTTTCGCGCGCTCTTTCACGTCTTAGTCTGCGTGATCGGACTTGGTGTTGTGTGTGGATTAGCGGGAGAGCGAGGGGGATCGAATTTGTAAATAATATTATTAAATTCCAAAACATACCAATTTCAAAACAGGTTTTTTCTATTTTAATGCGAAATAATGGTCTTATATCCAAATATAATAGATATTTAAAATATTTGGTTCATATTTCGTTATTTTGTTAATAACTACTAAATATCAAATACCAAAAGTATTAGAGTAACGCGTCACTATTGTGGGCATTTTTCGAAGTCGGAAGCGTCATGCCGAACAGCTGATGTCGTACGACTTTGTACTACAACTACTGCTACTCATTCTGGATTTTGGATTTATAACTATTTATGTATACGTGTTTGTTAATGATATTGGGCAATGTCGGTCAACGGACACAACCACCTCCCATATAACGCAAAAGTTCAATATGGAATATCTGGTGAACTATGCTATATATTGGGATGAAATCCTGTGTGTGATTACCGATACGAATTTACATGCCAAAAACAGAAAACATCGCCCAAGGTACATGCCCCCATTTCAGTAAACATTTGACATAGAATATCAGTTGAACCATACCTCATATACATAGAAAAGGATACAATTTTGTGCTTGATCAATTACTATCAATATAAGATCACATTTCTAAAATAGATATCTCCCGATGAACTCGCCTACGTCAGCATATAATTATCACATCTCATGGCAAAATTTAAAGAAATCGGTTATCAACCACCCCTCCTACTGATATGACCTTAATATATCTAATTATGTTTTTATATATTAGATCCATTCTAAGGCCCGTTTTATTCAGTATCCGTTAAATTCCTTAACAACGCATATAATTTAATCATCTGATAAAATTAACAGCGCAATTAATATCTATAATTTAAAATTGGTTTTATTCACCTCTTGTTAACTTTAACAACGATTAAAAATCTCTTCAAATGACAAAATATGTCAACATTTTTTAAAAATATTACAAATTTATTTCTGAAATTGAATGAGAACAGCTGTTTTCTGAAAATTATTTCAGAGAGTACGAAAACTCACCCCTAAAATAACAGAGAGAGAGCATTTTTTCATAAATGCTCTCTGTCTAATTGAAATGATCTCTGATAAAAAAAAAACACAATTCACAAATTTGAATTTCCAATGCTGAAGTAAACGATCTTTGTCACGAAATGCACTTCATCTACGTCTTCCTTCATATGGCCGACTCGTGAACTAATTTTGTTGTCGAGAGCATTCATTTTCATTCATACGAAATTTTTCAAAACAATAATTTTGAAATGTCACAATTTTCAGGTTAACTACGAGTGAAAAAAACGAAATACTCAAATTAAGTTGAAATTCCCGCTGAAAAATATGCTTAACAGAGCTACATTTTTGCAAAAAAGTTAAATAATTGTTAATACAACAACTAGTAATGCTATATAAAAATATTTTAAAGTATTGTAATGTATAATTCCATTATTAATTTCCATTATGAAAATAGTGTCGATTGCAATATTTTTAGTCCGCGAAATTTCGATTCATCTGAGACAAAACAATGCAGTGGAAACATTCTTCAATTCGTCATTAAATTATAATTTATTAAGTCTTAAAATATAATACACTCATTCATATTCTCATAATCATCATGCATTTTGGAAAATAGAACTATTTGTGGTCTAAATATTTATGTTACAGTGTCTGTAAAGAATAAACATGAGCAACCTCTAAACCAATTAAACAATTATGTCAATATGTTACAATAAATTTTCTTTCGAGGAATGAGGAAATTTGTGTTCGAGATTCACACATTTTAATTTATAATTTTAGAAATATACTAATAATAATTTTTTTAAATACATTTATGCATGAAAATTCGCAATCTCGGATCTTTCGATGATCTAAAGCAATCCAAAGTACCGAAACATCAAAATTCTATTCCTGTTAGTAGTGATGGGATCTATCGAATAAATACTGTTTACGTCACAAACCGTCCATACTGTATGTGTACGCTCGGGTACTTGGGGTAAGACTTTCTTGAAGATTGGAGATTTGTTGATGTTTTGATGAGTTGTTGTGCGGAGTTGCTGGGTCGTGATCGTTCTCTTCGTTGCTTGTAGCGAAGAATCCCTTTGGATGTTGAACTTGAAACTCGGCTGAGGAGAGGATTATTCCGGAGTTTGCTAAATAAAAACGCAAAGGTTTTGGGGGCAGAATTATTCTATATTTGGGGGGGATTGAGTGAACTTACTGTCGCTGTCTGGTTTCCTAATGACCCGAAGAGACTTCGGCGGCGGCCATAACCCTTTCTTTCGTCTTTCGGAGTCATTAGGAGCGACGTCAACGTACCAGATTGACTACTAAATTATAATTTCTAAACACTACTAATTACAAAAAGTGTGGGAAAAGAAAGAGTGGGGTTGGGGTAAACATTGCCGCCCGCCTTGCAGTATCGCTGCAATGAATATAACTAAAATAAAATACTATAAAATTCAATTATAATTCAGTTTACTATGATAGCTTAAATTAAAAGTGCTGGAATGGAATTTTATTATATTCAGTGGCATTGTGTGTGGTATGGTAGAATTGAGATGGAGCAGAGTTAAATGGGGCATTCAACAGTTTAACATTGACTTTATGTGGGGTATAACGACACCATCTCATGCATGATATTTGAGATGGCACGAGGCTAGATCCGCTCGCACGCATCTCGAATGCGATTCACCAGCCCAGACGGACGAGGTCTGGGTCCAGATCTTTGAACTTGCTGGTCGTGTGAGCGTTGTCCTTCCAGCCCAGACGGACGAGGTCTGGGTCCAGAGTCGCGGTTGTGTCTCTGAGGGTCCAGCCCAGACGGACGAGGTCTGGGTCCAGAGTCGCGCTTGTGTTTCCGAGGGTCCAGCCCAGACGGACGAGGTCTGGGTCCAGAGTCGCGGAATTTTCGAATTAGAGACAACGGTCAACGATTTGGGATCTCGGTCGCATGGAATTGGACCCGTCAAGATCCAGCCGAATATTGTTTCTTGCGCTAATAGAGACTCGACAACGTTATGTCGAGTTCCCTCTAATATGATTTTTGGGTATAAATCTCCACCGATTAGTACATCGACTCGTCCACTTTTATGGAAATTGGAGTCGGCCAATTGAATGTTGGGTAGTAGTTCTAAAATAGTAGCACTAATCGACGGTTCTGGGAGATTTCCGGCTACCCGTGGTAAAATCAAAGCCTTTGTTTTGACTAGAATGTCTTGATTCAACTTTGAACCAATTACTATCTCGCACATTTTACTGACACGAGCTGATATAGTGTCACTGAGACCAGACACTTGCGCATCTATTCCTTTGGGTGGGACTTTTAATAGTTTTTGAACCCTCTGGGAGATGAAGGTACCTTCTGAACCAGGATCGATCAGAGCTCTAACTTCGAACTGTCTATTTTGATGACGAATAGTCACCATAGCAGTGCCCAGTAAGACTCTAGTATTACGTGAAGCGTAATAGCTCTGAGTCGAAGTTTCCTGTCGGAGTTGAGTGGACTGTATATGGTTAATGGGTTCACGAATACGAATAGTGTGCGCATGGGTATTTAGAGAAGGACTAGGAAATGTTTGCGCATTTTCAGACATAGCGGACTGACTTGGGTTATTGTTAATCTCCCGATGGAGCAATGAGTGATGTCTCTTTTGACATATGATGCAATTAAAAAGACTCTTACAATCTTTAATTGCATGGGTACTCGAGGGACACTTCAGACATTAATTTAATTAATTTCGCACTGTGGAAAATCTTTCTTTTGTTTCCATACTGAGGAACTTGGGGCAGTTTTTCATCCCATGTGATTGCGAGCAAAGCTTGCAGACAAAAGAGTTTACATTCGCTAAATGATTGGAAAAACGTCTTGAGTTACTCGCGTTTTTGACAAATTTGTTCGTAGGGTGTGGAACAATTTTATTAGGCGCTGAACTGCGTAGATCGGACACGGTTTCTAGGGTTTGGAACCTACTATTTAGGAAATTATCTAAATCCGCCCACCGCGGGATCTCAGATATTTGAACAATGCTTTGTTCCCAAAGAGACAATGTGGCTTCCGGTAACTTAGTGGAACACAAGTAAACAAAAATCGCATCCCAGTTGCTGATGTCGATCTCATACAACTGGAATGCTGAGATGCAGTTGTTTATCTCCCTTTGGAGTTTTTTGATAGCGCTACCAGACTCGACGGAAACCACTTGCAAGTTGAAAAGAACTTTAAACTGACTATTTAAGAGAATCCTTTTATTTTTGGAAAATAGAACTATTTGTGGTCTAAATATTTATGTTACAGGGTCTGTAAAGAATAAACATGAGCAACCTCTAAACCAATTAAACAATGATGTCAATATGTTACAATAAATTTTCTTTCGAGGAATGAGGAAATTTGTGTTCGAGATTCACACATTTTAGTTTATAATTTTAGAAATATACTAATAATAATTTTTTTAAATACATTTATGCATGAAAATTCGCAATCTCGGATCTTTCGATGTTCTAAAGCAATCCAAAGAGCCGAAACATCAAAATTCTATTCCTGTTAGTAGTGATGGGATCTATTGAATAAATACTGTTTACGTCACAAACCGTCCATACTGTATGTGTACGCTCGGGTACTTGGGGTAAGACTTTCTTGAAGATTGGAGATTTGTTGATGTTTTGATGAGTTGTTGTGCGGAGTTGCTGGGCCGTGATCGTTCTCTTCGTTGCTTGTAGCGAAGAATCCCTTTGGATGTTGAACTTGAAACTCGGCTGAGGAGAGGATTATTCCGGAGTTTGCTAAATAAAAACGCAAAGGTTTTGGGGCAGAATTATTCTATATTTGGGGGGGATTGAGTGAACTTACTGTCGCTGTCTGGTTTCCTAATGACCCGAAGAGACTTCGGCGGCGGCCATAACCCTTTCTTTCGTCTTTCGGAGTCATTAGGAGCGACGTCAACGTACCAGATTGACTACTAAATTATAATTTCTAAACACTACTAATTACAAAAAGTGTGGGAAAAGAAAGAGTGGGGTTGGGGTAAACATTGCCGCCCGCCTTGCAGTATCGCGGCAATGAATATAACTAAAATAAAATACTATAAAATTCAATTATACTTCAGTTTACTATGATAGCTTAAATTAAAAGTGCTGGAATGGAATTTTATTATATCAGTGGCATGCATTGTGTGTGGTATGGTAGAATTGAGATGGAGCAGAGTTAAATGGGGCATTCAACAGTTTAACATTGACTTTATGTGGGGTATAACGACACCATCTCATGCATGATATTTGAGATGGCACGAGGCTAGATCCGCTCGCACGCATCTCGAATGCGATTCACCAGCCCAGACGGACGAGGTCTGGGTCCAGATCTTTGAACTTGCTGGTCGTGTGAGCGTTGTCCTTCCAGCCCAGACGGACGAGGTCTGGGTCCAGAGTCGCGGTTGTGTCTCTGAGGGTCCAGCCCAGACGGACGAGGTCTGGGTCCAGAGTCGCGCTTGTGTATCCGAGGGTCCAGCCCAGACGGACGAGGTCTGGGTCCAGAGTCGCGGAATTTTCGAATTAGAGACAACGGTCAACGATTTGGGATCTCGGTCGCATGGAATTGGACCCGTCAAGATCCAGCCGAATATTGTTTCTTGCGCTAATAGAGACTCGACAACGTTATGTCG
>CM029562.1:19995683-20036639 GCA_017309665.1 Coelopa frigida
ATAGCAACATCGAGTCATCCTCCGCCTCCTCCACGACTGGTTGCGATTTCAATTTTGATTTCGGTTTGTTTTCAATTTTCCGCAATGGATTCGGTTGTCCAGTAAGTTCTTTGCACTGAATTCCCAAGTCGTCGCAGGCAGACGGAGACAAACGGCCAGATGCAGACAGGGAGAGGAACAGAGAGTGCGAGAGAAAGCGGTGATGACTAGGGACATGTGTTATGGAAAATGTTGCAAGAATTCAGAACTACTGTTGTCTACCCGGTAGGCATGTTCGTATAAAACTCTGTCATGTGGGATCATAAGGAACGGGGCTGAGAAGGATGAGGGGAGGGTTATCAGAGGAATGTGAATTTCAAAAACTCTTTCGCTTACAAACAGGATGATGGAGAGGATTTTCTTGTTTGAAAGATGTTTTCACAATTTTTTGATTTCTGCAAGGATATTTTAATTGTTTGAATTAAGTTGTCTCAAATACATTGAGATAAAAAAAAACGGCTAGCAATTAAACAAACAATACAAAAATGAAGTAAAAAAAAAATAAATACAATGAAGTAATCTAGAATGAATTAAACATAAAATCATCAAATAAAATGGAATAAATTAAAATGGCATCGAATGAAATAAAATGAAGAGTCGCAAAAAATGTGCATCGAAGGGGAATTCCTCCTATTGTGTGGAGAGGAGGAGATGATGAGGGTTGATTGCTCTTTGCCAGAGGGAGACACAAATGAATGCGTCAGGGGGTGGACTAGAGATGTGATGACGGCTGGTAGCAAAATCACAAGGGTTCCAAATGGCATCGAAGTAGAAGAGGATCTGAAGTAGGAGAATTGGTGAGAAACTGATGAGGAGTAGCTAAAGGGGAGGAGCAGTTAAAACAAGGACGAGCTGCGACGGAAAAAGTACAAAGGATGCAAAGGAGAGGAAATTGCAAAAATCTCCCCAATTGTTTGCGCGATATAAAATGAACGAGGGGAAGAAATTTCCATTTTCTTCCCTCACCCTGCGACTTTTACTGACGTTGCAGTTGATGTCGTTGCTATTCTTAATATGTCGACATCAACAAAGTATGGCTGCAATTATAAGACTGGCCGGGGACGTCATTTTGCGGGGCTCAGTTCGTGGTGTGAAGGCGGACTCTCGAGGGAGGCCTTCATTAGGGACTTCGTGCTGTGCACCACTTGATGACTATGTTGTTCTTTTTCTGTTTATTCTATCCTTGTTTTTCTTCTATAATTGTTGTTGTAATTATAAGTCGTTATTTTAATTGAAGTCCTTGGCTTTTAATTAAGCTTCCAACAGCGACAACAACAACTGATATAAGAAGGAATAACAAAATTTAAGGAAACATTTTTAAAGCTTTCTCATAAATAAAAACCAAGTGCAGTAGGTAAGGAGGAAGAAAGAACGATAGAGGAAGATGGAAAAAGGACGCATATTTTCGCATCTCCTTCATCGGAGTCTGGATGCCTTCGACGTGCGTTCATTTCAGTGTTGCCGTCTAATATTCAGCTCTTTTCTCATGAAATGTTTCACCGACGATGATGGCCCAGAAGAGTATCAGGCAACAATAGAAACAGAGAATGACAGAGAGGGAATGAAAAATGAGGAATACAGTGAAAAAAAAGAGCACACGTTTGTAAAATTAAATCTCATTTAAGCCCTCAAAGGGCAGGATGCGAAGGATTGGTAGGTTAAATTGAGGGGAGGCTACCGTTATGACCACAATAGACCCTTGAAAGTGCGTAATGAATAAAATTAAACCACGTGCGACAACGACGTCGTCAAGCCGTTTTGGTGTGAGAATCCCTACAAGAAGGGTAACTTTACTTAAAATATTTTTGGGGCTTTTTCATAATTGGTTTATTTAAAAAAAAGTTATAAAAATGTTTTGTGACAAAAAGTTCATGTAAGTAATATTACAGGTTAAACAATCTGGATTAATAAAAATTCCTTTATAAATACCCTTTAGAAAATTTGAAAATACCCGGCCATAGTTTTCATGGAAAAACTTCACTTTATAGTTAAACATTTTTTTTTTAAATTTATATAAAAAAAAAAACCAGAGTTATCCTAAATCGTTTCCAATTACGAAAAATTTCCCTAAAACTTCACTTTCGAAATAATTGCCACTTCGGCTTCGTTCTCAATAATCAACAGATTAGACGAGTTTGCCACACATTGCGCAAATTGCGAATTTGGCGCAAATTCCAGCCGAGAAAAAACGCAGCCACAAAAAAAAAGTTAATCCTAAACGGTGGACAAGTGTTGCATTTTCTTCGCCTATAGCGAAAGATGGAGAAGGAGATGATGATAGACAGAGAGTGAGAAGCTAAAACAGTGCAGACAAATGCAATTAAACTTTACAGAGGAATGGAATGAGCAGGCATGGAATGGTCGAGGAGTGGAGCTAAAAGGAGAGGAAGAGTGAAACGGAGAGAAAAGCGAGAGACAACAGTTGCCTATCCTGCAACCAGTTGAACACGTTTAGGTTGTTGTTATTGTCACCAGTTTTTGTTTCTGTGTTTAAGAGCAACCATCATTTCATGAAGCAACTAAAAACAGCAACAACATCTAACTTGTTTTGTTGCTGGAATTTCACTCCTTGTTTCTAACATTTCAGCGTTTTTATACTTGATTTCTCTCTCTTTCACTGTCTCTCCTTTTCACGCTCTCCCTCCTTCTTGTACGCTCTCCTTCTCTCTTTCTACTTATCTTCAATTTATTTTTCTTCTTTCTCTGTCTCTCTAATAAAATTTCAGTCTCTCTCTCTCTTCAGTTGAAACCCTCTTTCGTTAACCTCTTACTAAATTCTCTCCCTCGCGTATCCAATTTAAATTTCAGTTCGGTACGACTTTTTCTCTCTACATCTCGCTCTCCAACAGTTTTCTCTATGAATCTCATACCTGGTTCTCCTTAGTCTCCACTTCTCATTTTCTGTCGCTGTATTTTCCCGCACGAGATCTCTACGGTTCCTAATCCTCAGTTGAGTCCGCTGCCATTTTCAATCGGGCTGCTGCGCCCATTTTACTGTTAGGCCTCTGTATCCCCCGTCTCTTTGGCAAACCCCTCACTCTTCCTAGCATTTGCAAGCATCACGTGAGGGTTTCATAAGATTCATTCCTGGCGGAATGGAGGACGGAGTTTCAGCATAAACCGCGATTTTATCTACACAGGGTGTTAGGAAACGTGATCAACGGACAAACTAGAGGTCCTCAGCATTTACCAAGGACCATGCTCAAGAGGAAAATTTGGGTTATAAAATTTTTAGTAATTCAGTAAATCTAGAAATATTAGTTTGTTAGAGGAATTTTTATTAAATTAATATGGGGGAAATTTTGATGAAGGTAATTTCTGTTGGTCGATTCGTCCCACTGTGCTATAAATCCCAAGTTGGAAAAATGAAAACGTTAAGGATTATTTCAGACGCGATAACTTGTCCGGTGGTTTGTTTTGACCAACAACCTAATTTTCTTCCTCTTCGAGCGATTCCGAACTTCGCTTCCTCTTCTTCTTGTGTTGTTCTTGTTGGCATTGTCTATCTCTTTCCAGCATCAAAGCTTCTCTTGCTTTTGAGAGTTTTTCCTCAGTAAACGAGGCGTCGAAAATTGTGAAAGTTTTTCCACGGTGGCAAGACAAGAAGAACAACAATAAACAATATTAAACCACATCAACAACAATAACAACAGTGCAATTATTGTTGTACAACTATAACAACAAGCCAATGGACCTGTACCGTCACAGAAAGCGACAAAAAATGTGCCTTCTTTTCCGCATCGTTGCGTCTTCCTCTCTCTCATTTGCTCGCTCTCTCTTGTTGCCAACCATAAAACGAACGACAGGCAACGGCAAACATTTTAACACGAACAATAAAAACTTTCACGACGAATTTCCGAGCTTTACGCGAATAAATGACGTCATCCGAGGTCTTTTACTAGTCCGGCGCTTGGTGACTTCTGTCTTCGGGAAGGGTGCCATTTGACACGACGAAGTATAAAGCAAGAAGAAGACCTTAGGCAAGAGAACTTGAAACGGCAGAGCAGGCGAAAGGGATAACCCGAGGCGTTGGCAACACAGTTGCGGTCCATTGGGCAGTGGCTTGGTCGGCGTGGACGAGGGTGGAGAGTGATGAAGGCTGCTGCTTACAAGTCACGGTCTATTAAAGTTATCGCTTAACAAGATTATCCTTGTCAAGCAAAATGCAATTAAACAAAGAAAATGCAATTCTGAAAACAAAATTCAATTCTGGAAACAAAATCCAACTCTGAAAATGAAGTTCCGATCCTCCGAAATAATTTCAAGATCGAAATTCAATAATGCACTTTTAGAAACACAAAAAAATGTGTAGAAAAAAATATTTTTTTAAAAAATTCCATTGATTTTTCTGATATGCAACACTGGTCACCGCACCTGGTCCGAAATGCACACCGAAAGTATAAACAAAAATAAAAAATACTTCAAAACGCAAAACAGCAATTACAGCAACAAGAATAACAGTAACAACTTATACTAAAACAACTACATGTTGCAGTTTTTGGTTTTATCGAGGAAGTTATTGTTGTTGGCTTTTCTTTTCATTTGCAACTTTTCAAATAGTTTGCAACACTTTTCTCCCCCTCTGATGGTCTTTTGGTAGCCCGGACTCACGAATCGAATCCCCTCAGGCGGCCTTGGTTTTGGTTTTTGATTTATTCACACTCAACATCGAGACCACTCGCCGCCCACTCCAGTCAACCTCCAATAAAGTTAACATGATGGCAAAAACGGTACAACGGGAAGCTGGAGGCGCAACAAAGGTTTCCGGAGGCGATAATATAGAATAAACTGTGTGCGACCGGCGGACGAACATGCGAACAGATGTAGAGAGAGCGAACATTAAATTGTCAGGGTGGGCCTAAACTATATGAGCTATTTTATTAATTTAATTTTTTTTCCTGCAACTGCAGAACGCCACGTGTTGCCCACATGATGGAGCCCAGTTTTTTCCATATATTCGCAAAATACTGAAAAGTTACGAAAACTGGTGCAATTTCAAAATAGGAGTCTAAAAATATAATTTTAAATAAATAAATATATATTCAAATAAAAATATTGAATAATGAAAAATTAAATGCCAAAATTTAACTCTCTAGAGTTAAATTTCGATAGAATCTTTTAAATGTTTAGGGATGTAAATCAGTGTTCTAGATTTCAGCTCGAGCCTTTGAACCTGTCCGGACACCCGAGCCTTAAATGTCCGAGCGCTCGGACCTTGCCCGAGCCGGCTCGGACCTTTGAGCCGGCTCGGACCTTTGAGGGGCTCGGACCTTTGAGGGGCTCGGACCTTTGAGCGGCTCGGACATTGAGCCTGTCCGTCCGTATGCTCGGGTACTCGGTCTCTCGATCATCTTCGGGTGAACCATTCGGGAATCTTCGGGTGGACCATTCGAGAATCTTCGGGTGTTAGGTAGAGACCCTCTCTCTCTCTCTTTTTTTCGAAAGAAATGTTTTTGAGCGTGGTGCGTCGTTTATGGTTTACGACCATTTGCGTTGTATGTGTTTTTTGTCTATTTGCTTTGTTTGTGTTTTTTGACTGCGCGACGCGTGGGATTGTTGTTGGTTCGTTGCTTTGTATGTATACATGTGTTTTTATGATCCTTCGCATTGCGTGAAATGCGTGCATATGAGAGTGTGAATCTTCGCATTTGGCTGCGTAGATTGATGATGCGCGAATATGAATGGACGCGTGAATGGATTAATTTAATCATATGCACCTGATTATTACACTTAGAAAAATTGAAATGTTTCAGAAATCCTTTTTTATTTAAGATTTTATTTTTTTATTAAAAAACGAAAATGTATTTTTTAAAAATAAAACTTTGTTTTTATAATATTCATAAAAATTGATTATAACAACAGGTCAAAATATGATCTCATATAAAAGTCATAAATAAAATCTTAAATAAAAAAGGATTTCTGAAACATTTCAATTTTTCTAAGTGTAATAATCAGGTGCATATGATTAAATTAATCCATTCACGCGTCCATTCATATTCGCGCATCATCAATCTACGCAGCCAAATGCGAAGATTCACACTCTCATATGCACGCATTTCACGCAATGCGAAGGATCATAAAAACACATGTATACATACAAAGCAACGAACCAACAACAATACCTCGCGTCGCGCAGTCAAAAAACACAAACAAAGCAAATAGACAAAAAACACAAACAACGCAAATGGTCGTAAACCATAAACGACGCACCACGCTCAAAAACATTTCTTTCGAAAAAAAGAGAGAGAGAGAGGGTCTCTACCTAACACCCGAAGATTCTCGAATGGTCCACCCGAAGATTCCCGAATGGTTCACCCGAAGATGATCGAGAGACCGAGTACCCGAGCATACGGACGGACAGGCTCAATGTCCGAGCCGCTCAAAGGTCCGAACCGCTCAAAGGTCCGAGCCGCTCAAAGGTCCGAGCCGGCTCAAAGGTCCGAGCCGGCTCGGGCAAGGTCCGAGCATCCGAGTAGTCCGGACTGCTCGGACTGCTCAATACCCGAGCAGTCGAGAACACTGATGTAAATCGAGTGATGAAATACTGTGTCATCCATAATATACAAGGTGGACTTTGAAGAATAGAAGAAGGAAAACTTTGTCTAGCTAGAAGTGTAAGGAGAAGCATGAAAAACAATTAAAGACATCCACATGAATGATTATTGTACAACTACAATAACAAAACTAAGTACAACAATGATGAAGAAAATGCAAATAATTAGAAATCCATTTCGAGTGCAATTCAATTGAAATTAATGATCGATTCGACTCGCACAAAGCTCCAAATTAGAAATAATTAGAATTTCTAAGGAACCGATTCAACCGAACCGAATCGAAGAAGAAGGAAGAGAATTGAGTTGAAGAAGTTGGGATAAATAGAGACGAAGTTCGACTATCCGCAATTATCGATGTTTGTTTTTGTGGCACACGTTCGTCGGGAGCCGCCTTGGCCAAAAACAATTAATCAATATGACGCAACAATCAGTTCAGTCCATCCGTCGGGAGTCATTCAATTAAACCGAAACTTGTTAAGGGTTTGCATAGGATGGGACGGATGGTCCAAAAAGGACCCCGCTGAGACTGGAGTAAATTGGATGTGTTGGAAACTACTGAAAATGTATTTCGAAAATCGAGTACAAATCAAAAATTTTCTTAGGTCAGTATTCCGAGAGAGAAATCGAGGAAGAGAAAATATACAAAGAGTTGGGAGGTTTTAATCAAATATGCGTGTCAAATATCAAATAAGCAAAAATGGTGAATTAGACAGGGAGGGAGAATCAGAAACGTATGAAAGAGCGGAAAGTTCATTAGAGACTCAAACGAATGCCCAATGGCATGAAAGAAGTGAACCATGCTTGAGTGAAGGAAACTAAACATCAACGTGACCAGGAAATTCTTACCTAGAAGTTCTGAATAGGAACTCCAGTGAAGCCTCAAAAGTGATCGTATTTTTTAAATACAACGTTTTTCATATTTCAAAAATAGATCAAAATATAGTTCAAATATACAATAAATACATTGTTGTTATGGTCATGGCAAAATGGAGTAGAGAAAATAAAAAGTTGAAACCATGATAAAATTAAATAATATAGGCAAAAATACACATGTATATAGTTATTGGCATGACCATTGTTGTGGTTTGTTGCTAGTATTGTTATCATTGTTATTGTTGCATTGCCGGCCTTGAAACATGCAACGCCGTGGTGCAGAAAATGAAATTGTGGGAAAAACGATGAAACCGCACGCGCGTATGGACAACAGGTGAAGCGGATGAAACGAGAAGGGGCAAGAGAGAGGGTGTGGTGAAGACGGAGGCGGGGTGAAGAGTAGATTGGTCGAACGGTTGGCGTTGCTGCAACAATTTTCACATGCCCTCGAGATAGGGGGATGAAAAAGGGCGCAAAGATACCGCGTGGAAGAAGTGTGCAGACGATCGTATGTGAAGAAGTCGAAGAAGGAGGTGATGGAGAAAGAGAAGGCGATAAAGGCGGAGATATGGAGAAGGTGGAAGACGTTCTTCGATACATTTCGGAATTACTTATTTATCTTCATGCAAGACTGCGGTTTCCCACACTTGTCTATGCTGTTTCTGACTGTGTGTTCTACAAATCTTTTGATATCTCTCTCTATCTCTTTGCCAGTTTCTACTGTCTCGTCGAAGAGAGGTCGGAACTTGTTTCGCTGGCGAACATTAAATCGGCATCGCATTTCAAGTGGCCAATTAATGACGACCGGTGATGAGAGAGAAGTCAAGGAGGAGACGTAGACGGAGCAAATGGAAAGAAGGAGGAGAGAATAAGGAGGAGGATGGAAGAAAGGAGAAAATGAAAGAGAGGAAAATGGAGAAGAAGCAAAATAATGATACAGCCAAAGAAACAGAATAAGAAGGCGGAGAATGAGGAGGAGGCAGTGGATGTAAAGCTATTAACTCACGATAAGTGAGTGTGTGGAGGTGATAAGATCAGAGGGGCAGGAGAATGTGCGAGTCAGAGGTGGGGCTAGAGGGCGAAGCTCGAAGAAGGGTCTGAGAGAGACTGGAACATTAACCTCTGGCCTCAGTAGCCGCGGGCAGTTTTCACGGTCAACGTGACGCTTCGAATTATCTATTGTTTATCGAGAGAGATTGAGAGATTAGAGGGTAATGGCTAATACCCGGGAAATAGCTACTACCCGGGTAATAGCATTAATGCCATACCCGGGTATTCGAGCTACCCGGGTAACCCGGGTTACTCGATACCCGGGTAATCGAGACCCCTGATAAAAAGCGTCCACAGACAAATTGTTTCAATATCCGATTAATGCCGGGCTTTAACCCAGGAGTCGTCCGGGTGGCAGCACTGGTCGTTCGCTCGGAAGCCATGTTGGAATTTTTATTGCAACGCAGATGTGGCACAACGAGAGAAGGAGAGGGAGACAGATAGTGGAGTGGAGCAGTGGTTGGGTTGTGTTGTTGGACAACCGAAGGACGAACGAACGAAATTATTTGCATTCGTGTGCGTTCGAGTTCGATTGCCCTTTATTGGTGCTTGTGTGCAAATGTGTGGGAATATGTGAGTGTGTGACTGCTCATAGTGTTAAGGATATGGCAGCTTTGGTCAGGACTTAGACAACAATTCCCAACACTGGAGCTGTTCTTGTTGTTGCTGGTACTCCTGTTGTTGCTAAGTGCTCTTTTGTTAGTGTTCTAGTAGTGGTAGCTAATCGTAGAAATAGATTTCATTGAAAAAAGTGCTGATGATATGCCTCCTGCCAAGTTACAACACAAATAAAATACGAATTTCTCCAATCGAGAAAGATATTCATTGAACGCGATTCGTTTTTCTGTGCATCGTGTCAAGTGGAAAATTCCGATTTTCTTTTAACTTTGCTTTCTTTCTGGAAACAAATTAAATTTTGCGTGAAAGGGTTTTCCATCTTTTATTCCGGGCAGTTCTGAGCTGCGGTTGCCCTTAGTTCTTTGAGAAGCAAAGGCCAAGGCAGACCAAACAACAAATGGGAAGTGGTTTGCGGCGAGTCGGATCAGGGTTCGAGTCCATCTAAGAATGGGAAGTGGGCGAGAGCAGACAGATGTTTATGGATGGTTGAGGTGAGATTAAAAATTGCAGGGTATACAAAATTCAGTCAATACAATAGGGGGCAGTAGAGAAGGAAATTAAATACAGTAAAACAAATCAAGGCTGAAAGACATCCGATGTTTTAATTAAATTTCATTAAAATATGACAACAGAATTCAACTCCCTTGAAATATAGATCACAAAGAAGTCAAATGGAGCTTTAAAAGCTTTAATCCCTGTGGCAATAGCACTATACACTCTCGTCCACAGCCCCCACAAGAGAAAAGATTATCCAAAGGCAATCACGAGAAAAACGAAAATCAACGAGGAATAAAATTCATATGTATTCATTGTATGATGACAAACCAAAACACTCACACATACTACAGAATAAATACCACAAATAGAATTCTCGGTTTTCAATATTTCTTGGTTATTTCATTGTGTGAAACAAGAATGAGAATATCACACAGTATAATGTGTTAAAATACATATATTTCGCAGAATTGGATACACACATGTGTTCGTGTATTTGGGTCCTTCATGTAAGGAGAGGGAGTGGGCGGTAAAAGGAGGCTGCTTTCAAATTTTGTGTATTGATGTTTAGAGGTTTTATGGGCAATGAATAGAAATTAACTTCCTAATAGGAACTTCCTATGGCCTCATTGGCATTTCTTGTCGAAGAAGGTAGTCAATTTTTAATTCGAGCAGCATAAATCGAACGTCGCAATTGAAAATGGATATGTGAACAAATGGAATTAAATAAAGGGAAATTGCTCGCAACTTCAACTGATTAGCAACTTATTTGAAATATAGTTATTGTTGAGAGAAGGAAGTAGGACAATCGATTTTATGTGAAAATTGAAATACACTTTTTATCTTAACCAAGTGGAAGTAAATGTTCACTCTGTCGAATTCCTAAATCATTCATAGTTTTAAAATCAAATCTACTTAATTTGAAAATCTAAAAAAATGTCAAACTCAGATCGTATTCAGACTTTATATGAATTTCGGTTTGATTGGGAAAACATTTCTTTACAATTTATAAGAATATTTCAAAGTGATTTAAAAATAATATCTTCTATTACATACAATCTTAACGCTTGCTTAATTCGATGTGAACTAAATGAATTGATTTGATAAACTGAATAAAATTATAAATGGAGAAGTATTCAACTGCTAACTTCATAGAAGCCTTCACTAATTTGTCGGATACCCGAAATAAGGACGGCAAGAGGGCGAGAGAGAGAGAGAGTAAGAGTATGAATAAACAAAGGGAGGGAGGAAGAAGAACATCACTCTGATTCTTACTTGAAATTTTGAATGGATAATGTTAATGCATGTCCTCATGAAGGACATGAGGGAGTGCAGAAGATGAGGATCTTCTGCACTCCCTCGTCCTCTCATTAATCTAAAATTACATACAGTCGAGGGGGTGGGACGCTCACTGTGCTCATGGCCCATCTCATAAACATAAAAAGTACAAATCAAAAATCTGCCTGGGTTTTCTGCAAATTACGGGAAAGCAAATTGGGTGGAAAGCTTCGAGGAACAAATAGTCAGACGGATGAATGGACAGATAGATATATATAGAGATAGAGGATTGATACATGGCCGTTATTAAGAGCGAAGAGGGTGAAAAATGATTGTAACCAGAGGGAGAAAAATAATGAGTGGGAAAAAGAAAGATTATTGCCGAGTAAATATTAATAAATTATTTAAACGACGAATCAGAACGGTTTAAATATGCACGTTTCGTAATTAAACAGAGATGAATACGAATTAAATCAAAAATTATTCATATAAAATTTATTGAGTGCGAATTTTTGACAGAATCTTATGGATTAAATCATAATGACCGGAATATAATCCAACTGTTGTAATGAATTAATCTCATTAAAGGTGAATCTAAAGGGGGAAGAACGAGAGGTTAAAAGAAGGACCAGGTTTACAAATCGTGGATTAATAGACATCTTATTTGAAATCGAGGGCTCTGAATTTAGGGGAATCGATCGATTCAGCCTTCTACCCCTATGCGAAGCAGGTCGATTTTTAGGCAAATGTCATTGTGTGGACCAAGACATCGTCATCGAGAACCCGCATTGTCCTGCCACACATCCTCTTCCCCTTTTTCGCTCCTTCTCTTTGTCTCTCTCCATTTCCCTCCATTCATGGATGGAACTCTGATTAAAAATTTCTTGGGGCGAGTTTTAATTCGAAACCAGAGATTTCGGTTCGGCTTCCAACGGTTATCGCATATCCTTTGGCTCTTATTTATTTTCCCCATCCACTTCGGATGCCCATAATTCGCCATATGAAGCGAAGTCGTCTTCGAGAAGAAGTTCGATCCTTTCACATGGACTAATTCTGTGGGGGACCCAAAGGCCATTTGGTAGCGAGTTGAATTTGAATTCTCGCGAAGGCTCTCTGTGACTAACGATCTGACCAACTTTTGCTTAAAGAACCACGAGAGTTCACTGGGGCTTAGGGTTAGAGATCTTCCATCCCAGCTTCAAATATTATTTGAAGGTCCGTCTGTCATTCCATTTCGTCACGAGGTTCATTCATCAACTTTTATCTCCAAGCGAAGGCTGGTGTTGAATTTAAAGCGCATAATTCAAGGCGAAAATCCTTTGGCAAATTTGTCTAAAATTTCATAATTTTAAGAGGGGTCGGTTAAAACACGACCCGTCTCTTAGCGATCATTGAGGACGAAAAATAAAATTTTTGGAATCATGTTGGTACATATTTTTAGAAAACCTTATGATTTATGTCTTTTTATAAAATTCTACAGTTCCCTGTTCTGACTTTGATCCTTCCAACTTTAAGAATATTTATTACTCCTTTCAAGGATTTACATGTCGTGTTTAGAGTAAACAATGAATCCTTCGATCTTTCCACCACCTTAATTTCCTTCCTTTACCCAGAGATAGCTTGCGGAGAACTGATAAGTTAAACATTTATTTAACTATATATTTCTCTTCGATTGTTGTTGTTGTCAATGTAGACATTGTTGTTGCTGAGTATGGTTGTTATTTTCATTGTTGTTTATTGTTATGTTTCTATTTCTGCGTTATTATAGTTTATATTTTTGATTAATTTTTAATGGAAAAGCTCGTTCACAGAAACGAATGAGTGCGTGAAGGCTACAACCCTGATAAAAACATCATGGTGCGGAGATCTAAGAGTATTTTTGGAAAACGAAATCGGAAAAATTATTAAAAATAAACCCTGCACATATCCGGCAGGGTTCCGTTGATGACGAGGCCACTAAAGACGGTAAATGTCAATGTTTCACGGAGGCTTTCATCAACACCTCCTCCACTCCCAAGACACCACCACCCTCAACACTCAACTCAGAGGAAACCATGAAGAATCCAATCCACATCTAAAGGTCAATCGTTGTTTTCTGTCTGTCTCTTTCTCTCGCCGTTTGTTTATTATACCCTACACCCTGTGGGTAAGGGTATATTCATTTTGTCCTTCCGTTTGTAACGCATTAAAGGAGAGGTCGTAGGTATGGAAAAGTATATATATTCTTGATCAGCGTCACCTCCTGAATCGATTGCTATGTCCGTCTGTCTGTCTGTCTGTGTGTCTGTGTGTCTGTCTGTGGAAATAGATTTTGTGAAGAAACGGTAAGAGATACTGATTTGAAATTTTGGATTTAGTATTTCTATATTTATAAGCTACTTGTATGTAAAAATGGGCGTAATCGGTCAACGGACACGCCCACCTCCCATATAAAGCAAAAGGTTTATATGGGATATCTGGTGAACTATGGTATACATCGAGATGAAATTTTGTGTGTGATCATGTTCCACTGATACGAGTTTAAAAGACAAAAATGGAAAACATCGCCCATCGGACACGCCCACCTCCCATATAAAGCAAAAGGTGTATATGGGGTATCTGGTGAACTATGGTATATATCGAGATGAAATTTCGTGTGTAATCATGTTCCACTGATACGAGTTTAAAAGGCAGAAATGGGAAACATCGCCCATCGGACACGCCCACCTCCCATATAAAGCAAAAGGTTTATATGGGATATCTGGTGAACTATGGTATATATCGAGATGAAATTTTGTGTGTGATCATGTTCCACTGATACGAGTTTAAAAGACAAAAATGGAAAACATCGCCCATCGGACACGCCCACCTCCCATATAAAGCAAAAGGTTTATATGGGATATCTGGTGAACTATGGTATATATCGAGATGAAATTTCGTGTGTAATCATGTTCCACTGATACGAGTTTAAAAGGCAGAAATGGGAAACATCGCCCATGGGACACGCCCACCTCCCATATAAAGCAAAAGGTGTATATGGGGTATCTGTGAGCTATAGTATATATCGAGATAAAATTTTGCGTCTGATCATGTGCCACCGATACGAGTTTACATGCTAAAAATTGACAAGCTACAGCTCAGCTCAAAAGCAACAGCTCAATGTTGGATATGGTAAACCATATAGACAGTTATTGGATTAAATATTGCTACCAAGAGTTCCCAAGAATCAAATGGAAAATATCTCTTATAGGACACGAGCACCTTCCATACAAAATCGTAGATCTACAAGAAATCCAACTACTTTATGGATGTTATTGGCTGATGAAAGGTGGGAGTGAATGCAAGAAGAAAGAGACCACATCCAACTGAACCTCAATGGACGCCCATAAAAAATTGATTATATCCTTTCAATATAAACGTAATGAGCAGGTGACGATTGAGAGAATACAATTTCCAATTGTACCTGCTGAAGGGATCACAATCCACAAAAGTCAGGGAGCTACATATTTCCAAATGCCTGTTCATCTTCCAAGTGGAATCAGTCGCGCGGCAATATATGTTGCTTATAGTAGCGCAGCAAGTACTTCTGGACTTTATATTGTTGAAAATTTCAATCCTCCCAAGTCTGTTGTTGAATCAGATTTTGTCGGCATTGAAAGTGTAATGATGAATTTTCACTAATTATTGATAGAAATGCACTGTATTTCCTTTAATAAACGTTATATGCAGGGTGTAGGGTATGTAAACTTCGGCCTGGCCGAAGTTAACAGATTTTGCCTGGGTAGACCAGGCAAACCGGGGGAGCGAAGCGACCCCGGTGCGCTAGTTTTTAAATTGAGTCCGTGAAAAAAAAAGTTTATTGAAGGAGCAGTCGCAACAACCACATGAATCATCGTCAACCTGGGAGAAGAACAAGGATAGGAATAATGACGAAGAGGATAGCAAAAATAACAAGAACTGGAGTACAAATAACAACAACATGGCATGATTCCAACCAGGAGAATATTCGGAGATAACAAAAACAACTGCAGAAATAACAGCGACTGCAGATAATAAAACGAAAACTACTTTCACCTCGTCGCATATCCTGCCATAATGCATACCAGACACAACCCAACAGTTATAGGCGCGGACACAAGCAAACACAGTCGTAGGCGCAAATAAACAAACTCTCGGGACGACAACTGTTGCAGCACCAGGTTCCATCGAACCGCGTCGGCTGAGAGAGAGGGAGTGTGAAAAGACAGGAGGGCAGAAGAGAGGAGGCAGAAGGTCGTTTGCGTTTCGAGGGTGCAATCATCCCAACCATTCGTCTTGTCCCGTGTATGCGTCTCCGATTCCAGTTTCGCCCTATTGTCGCCTTCGTGACTGTTGTTGTTTGTGCACACAGTCATATAGTCGTCTATTGCCATTTCGCTCGTGTTTATCGCACTCTCACTTTCTCCGCTCAGCTGCTGTTGCTCCTGCTGTCTCGCTTCAATTTGACACCAATGTTGTTTTAGAAGTCTTCCCTGTTGTTGTTGTCGTCCTTTTTATTGTTTTCGTCTTCAAGGTTGTAATTGCATTCCTTATTCATTGAAATTCCTCGCTCCTCACCCTCAATCGCTCCATAGGCCCCACCGTTCACCACTATGTTAGGAAATCTAATCAAATCGTGGTGCTTGTATTTGGTACCTGTATTTGCTTCACTTGTCTCGGTGCTTGTCTTTGCATGTGGCTGTGTGTATTTGCCTTCCGCCGACACTGCGATAAAATCACCGAATCCCGCTATTCGTGAAATTCTACAAAATCATTCTGGCGACTCGTGTTGAATCAAGGGATTAATTTCGCTCAGTGTCGCTCACTCGGGTTTTTCCCTCCGACCGCCGCACGGACGATTTGAATGGAAATAATAATACAGGATATCGGGGAACGTAAACAAGGCACGTCACGTTGCCGGTCTCGCAACTACCGGCATGGCCCCAACTCCTTCCCACCATCTCGTGGGCTCCTCTTGGTTTTGCCCGCCCTTCACTTCTGATGCCAGCGGCAACACTCGAGTTCGTGTTCTAGACTCAAGTGCGTCTGGAAGTCGCACTTTGTCTGCAAACCGACGGCAAACCCTGCCGCAAGCAGTTCTCCTCTCTCTTCGTCCCCTGCCCTACTTGGACTCCACCGACACAGGGTCGGAAGTGCAAACAACAACAAGGAAAACTTATTTTTCTCTCGCCAAGCACCTGAATTACTCACGCGACGAGTTGCGCTCGCTCTGCTTTGGCAGCACTGGATCCAACTCTATCCAGCGAAAGAGACGAAGTGAGAGAGGCAGACACAACCCCTGAGTCTGCATGAGCGTCCTCGTAATGAGACTAAATACATTTTTACACACACATTGCGTGAAGGATCCCAATCGACCAGAGTCAGACTGCTGAGCGAACACCATCCTCAGAAGATGGTAGTTGTTATTGTTATTATTGTCAACTTGTTGTTGTTGTTTCCTCTCTCGTTTTTGTAGTATTTGCAGTACTTGCTCTTTGAGGCAACTTCGTCAACAAGTTGTAGTAAAGTGGTATGTAGTGGAAAATGTTGCGTAGAGAAAAGAAATTATGTTGCAGAGACATAACGTTGATGTTATATTCAAATCTTGCAGCTAACTGCAAATGAAATAAATAGAAAAATTTTAAATCTTACTGCGAAATATTGGCAAATATTTTACCAGGTTACCAGGAATTACCAAGATATCGTATTCAATTATTATAACCACCGTAACCGTATTCCGTATTCGTAACCACCGAGCAATGAAGTGTGTGTCGGAAATTGGGAGTACATGAAAGAGCACACGACCACGTTACCAACGACGTCGACTTAATGCAACAATCGCGAGGTGTGATTGATTTAGGTGAAGCTGGGATGCGGATACGACTTTTGTAATTGTTGAACTGAGAGCAATATCTCCAGATTTATTGCAGGACATAATGCTATGATATTTTATTCGCTTTTTCATATTATCTCATTTACGGACGATTTCCATCACACGACCATCAATAAATCTCTCTTATGTCCGGCGTTTATGGTTTTTCTTCCTGTTCCTTTTTTTCCCTTCCAAATTTCCCCATTTCCATTGAGCATTGTTCTCTCATATATATACAAGCGTAAGAAACTCAAAAAATTGCAGCAATTTGTCAGCATTTGTAATATCAAAACAAGAACAACACAAACAAAGAAAAAATTACTTCAAAAACAACAAAGAACTAATTACTCTAGTAACAAAGAAAACATGATTCCAAAAACAAACAAGTACCCGACAAGGTCAAAGGACTCGCTTCATCCTATGAAGTTGCGGATATCGTAGGAGTCGAAAAGAAACGTGTGACCAGGGGAGTGAAACAAAGAACTTGTCCTCAAATACAGAATACACAATAGAAAAACACAGTTTGGCATCGTGTGGTGATGGGACCAGGAGGAGGATCGGTTCAATAGGTTTGAAGGAATTCCTGCAAGTGTTCTTAAGTAAAAAAGGCAGGAGACAGCAAAAGAGAAAGAGTTAATTGAGTAGATTTATCCAATGTCAAACTTGTTGAGTATTGAACTTGAATATTGAATTACAAAAACACACTCACCGGCAAACTAACATGGTATCAGTGACAAAACTACTGAACAGTAACTACTGAGGTAACCAATGGTAATAGGAAAAAACACACTAAAGACAAGCAACAACAACCTTATAATTTTCATCCTGAGACATCTTCACATCCTATTTTCCTGTCGCCGTGTCACGAGTTCGCCCTCATTCTCGACCTCTGTTTCATCCTTTGTTTTTCGGCTCCGTCTCTCGCTTTCTCCTTCACCCACACCGCTCCACCATTCTCTTAAGTTCCCTCTCACGTCCTTGTAAAAGGTGCCGGATTTAGCCACATGTGCACACCTACTGAGCAAAGGAGGATCCTTTTCTGGGCATGATTTTTCGTCATTGTCGTCATCGTCGTCTTCGTTGGAGTCGTCGTCAAATAAGCACGAAATGTGTTTGCGTTCTTTCCTCTTTCGTTGTCCGCCTGTTCTTCCGAGTTATTGATTCTCTCGCTCACTCTCTAGGTGTCCGTGTGTTCTCGCCAGTCTCTCTGTTTTCCCGGTATATTGGAGTTTATGGCTGTGTGTGTTTGCTTTGTTGTGTCATAAATTGCGCCTTCCTCTCATCGAGGACCCGAAGAAATCGCTCAATTTGCCTCGAGAAGATCAACACGAGCAGATTTTCGTGGAGGCCTCAGAGATCATACAATTCTATTATGATAATGTTAGGCACTCAACATTGTGATGAAATTAAGACCTCTTCACATTGCTCAGAGAGCAACGAGAAAATCGAGACGAAAGCTTTAGTATTATATTGTTTGAGAGGTTCTCGTGCAGTTTTAATGCGATTTCGAAATCAAAACCCTATTGAGTGAAGGCCCAATGGTTTTGACATTTGAATGCATCAGCAAACTAAGTTAAAAACACATTGACACACAAACGCAAGCAAAGGACACACGGATGGGGCTAAAACGTACACGCGAGCAGTTTACATGTTGAGTGCGTATTTAAATGGTGTTCATTACCATTTGAACGCCAGCGTCAACAAGTTCTGCAAGCGAGGTAGCCATAGAGAGGTCAGAGTGCAACCTAGTTTGGATAGCTTGGAGTGATGAGGGTGTGATGGTGGTTCTGACCCATGTGACTGTGCTGATGGCAATAAACGGACTAGTGCGATTACGAATGATGTTTGCTGATGTAATTAAAAACTACTCCCGACTGATGCTTCAGTCGCTTTTGACGATGGCCACGATTCGTTTTAGAGATGGAAATTATGCGATACCAGTTGAGGATGGACCAGACTCATGGTCAAATGGTGTTGATTAAGAGATTTAAGGGAAATCCTTGTCAAAATGATTATGTGGAATTATAATCGAGAGGGGAATCCATATCATAAGATAATGATGAAGATATCAAGATAGACAAACTAATGTGGATGATGATGTTGCCGAAGATTCGAGAACCCGTTTCCATATCGATAAAGTGCCACACGATGGTGGTTCGCGTGGTTCGCCCGTGGTTGTGATGTTGGTATTTCACACTCACTCCACACAATTGCACGGAATCCTCCAACAATCGAACGCCTCTCGGAATCCATCGTAAAGTACTCTTCATTAAATAAATGAACTTACGTTGAAGACGCATTAAGAACGTCGGATGCCTTTTTAATTGTCGTTTAAAAAATAATAATGAAGTCAAAGGGCAGAAAAAAATCGAATGACGATATCTTTCAGTCAGACGAATGGATGTCTGAGTATGTGTGCCTAAGAATGCGTTGACACAGTAATTTAATTAAAAATGACTGTGCTGATGGCAATAAACGGACTAGTGCGATTACGAATGATGTTTGCTGATGTAATTAAAAACTACTCCCGACTGATGCTTCAGTCGCTTTTGACGATGGCCACGATTCGTTTTAGAGATGGAAATTATGCGATACCAGTTGAGGATGGACCAGACTCATGGTCAAATGGTGTTGATTAAGAGATTTAAGGGAAATCCTTGTCAAAATGATTATGTGGAATTATAATCGAGAGGGGAATCCATATCATAAGATAATGATGAAGATATCAAGATAGACAAACTAATGTGGATGATGATGTTGCCGAAGATTCGAGAACCCGTTTCCATATCGATAAAGTGCCACACGATGGTGGTTCGCGTGGTTCGCCCGTGGTTGTGATGTTGGTATTTCACACTCACTCCACACAATTGCACGGAATCCTCCAACAATCGAACGCCTCTCGGAATCCATCGTAAAGTACTCTTCATTAAATAAATGAACTTACGTTGAAGACGCATTAAGAACGTCGGATGCCTTTTTAATTGTCGTTTAAAAAATAATAATGAAGTCAAAGGGCAGAAAAAAATCGAATGACGATATCTTTCAGTCAGACGAATGGATGTCTGAGTATGTGTGCCTAAGAATGCGTTGACACAGTAATTTAATTAAAAATGGTTTGCGCAAGTATCGGACTCGGCGTGAGGCAATTTTTACAGGAGGTAGTTTGAATAATACCTGGTATTAAATTCAAACCAACGAATTTTTCGAAATTAAAAACAACAGTTACCTCAAAATCCACATTTAATCCGATGCCCCAAACACGCAGATATGTTCGTCGACATACACGGAATAAAACTCCGATGACATGGTCACGGGTGGATAATTTGATTATTCATCCTTCATCATTTATTCATCCTATAATAATATTTCGAAGAAAATATAATTCATTGGGTTTTATAATTGCTTACCATATATCCAGTAAATCCGACACTGCTAAATATATTTCTGTTATATCCAAATAATCCACTTTGTGTGCCATCAAGTTTTTTCAATCACTTAGTCTCTTATTATATTATTATTATCGTTCTTTGAACTCTTTATTAATTACGTCGAAAGTCGTATGACTTGTTTATTTACAACGCTTCGCACAATAACCAATACAACGGCACGCGCCATCCACCACACACACAAACAAACAGGGGCTAACATAAACTCACAACACTAAAGCAACAACACTGCGCGACGTGCCGCGATGACGGGAGCGAAAGCCTTTCCACCTTGTACTAGCCTCCTTATTCTCTTTTCTCTCGGCTCTACTCACAGGTTTTCCACGCGGCCTCACGTTAGTTCATTCACGGTCGATGTTCACTGAGTGCGCTCACTTCCGAACTTCTCGAGATCCTCAGCAAAACTGAAGCCTGCCTGGTCTCGATGGACCTCGTTGGCAGTCACCCCACCCGTCTCGGTCCAAGCGAATGTTGCACGAGAGGGTGGCTTCCTGAAACTCTGTTGCTCTTAAAACATACAACATGTTGCGAATTAGGCTTGAGAAACATGTTTCGGACTGTTGACAGCAACATGCTGTCTTGAGACAAAAGTTGTGAATCAACCACATGTGTCTCAGCATCACGTGAGACTGCAACACTGCATTATGTGAATTTGCAACATGTGAGTCTTCAAGATTTGGGTCCCCAACTTTTGAAATTGATTGGAAAACATGTTCATCGGCAACATGCTTGAATAATACAGAAGTGGTTCGGTTTGACTGACAATATCAAACACGTTGTGTTTAGTTTGCTCACAGTCCGTTACATTCGGAAACCAACAAGGTTGGAAAATAGGAGAAAAATCCAATAACAGTCAGAGGCGAGGAAGAGAAGGACTCCAATTTCTAATCAAAGTCAATGATTTTTCCTCAGTCATTTGAACCTCATTGCACTAACTGCAGGAACCTTATCTGAATTCCCTTCATCCAATATTTTTCTCTCGCTCTCTTTGTTTTCCTTTACTCCTTTTTCTTCCTATTTGGAAGATGATCATTTAGAAAGTGTGTCCCAATTTATTTTCAAATTCGAATACTCTCCAAGATTGAATAACAGTGAATAAGTAGAAATAATGAAGATAAATAAAAAAGGAAACAAGTATGTCTCCCAAATTTTCTACCTTTACTTCAGCCACCGAATTTATTGAAAGTCATTTTGAAAGTGACAGCAACACCGTCTCTAGGTTATCTTTCTATGCTGTCTCGGCCGAGTTTCTTCCGCCTGTTATTCATTCTGCCACTGGAAGAAGTCGGAAGCGCTCAGGTGCCGTTCAGAGCCATCTGTCAGTTGGTAACACGAGGAAAGTCAGCGGGCGCAAATGGCTGCTTTCTTTCGTTTTCAGCTCGACCTCTTCTCTCTCTCGACTCCCGACAAAATCCCGAAAATTCTGTTCCTTTCGCTCCCTTTTCCTACCTTCACTTGCTCTGTTCGTCTCAGGATTGCAATCGGACTCGTGCGGAACACGAGGACTCGAAGGAGGTTGCGCGGCGCCTCTGGAAGGGAATTTGCAATGGCGTCTGCCGTAAGACCCAAAGGACGAAGTTGCAGCGACTCAGCTGCTACTCCTCCTGGAGACGAGAAGGAAACCGTGTCAAGTGGTTGCATTTCATTTGTATGCTGTCAAGGAGACAGAGAAATAAAAAAATCCGAGAATGGGCGGGGAAGAGAACGAGAGTATGAGTGAGTAAGAAGGATATATAGTTCTGGTGATTAAGAGAGTGTAATCATTTTGTTTTTGCTTACTTAAGGCAATTTGATGTTGAGACAGAAATGACAACTTTCAGCCGTTATCAACTATGATGTTAGGCTTCCTTTTGAGCGAGTTCCAAATCGAATGTTTCTAATAGACTATTAAATATGCAAGTTTTAAAAGAGTCTGTGCAATATTTAATTTTGAATTTTCGGGAACTTGCGTGAGTGCCGTTTCTTCACTGTAGGGTGCATGATAAATGTGGTCTGATCGTGTCATAGAAAGACAAAGATGGCCAAAAATAGAAATGATGAATATCACCGGATTGAGGGACTTGCAGCGCCGAAGGTGTTCCTCCGCTTCACTGGACTTGATGCGACTACTTTTGTTGCTGGACTGTGCGGCGAAAACTCTGCAGACTTAATTGCCACTTAAATTTATTTTAAATATCGAATGTCGAATCTTGAGCCGGTTGGTGCGTTAAATTAATTAATTATTAAACGAGTACAATTTTCTTTAATTGTTAAAGAACTAATTAAACATTCTAGCGAACTTAATTAAACAATTTATTTCAAGTCTTTAAATTATTAGACTGAACTTTTATTATACCAACTCGTCACGCACAAATTCTTTTAAGCGAAGTGTTCGCTTTGACTGACTGATCACGACCCTCTCCCTACTCATCTTCGATCGCTAATCGAAGCTTCGCACTGAACGTGCCGACAAAAACAATGCTGTGGCCAATGCTTGCGCATGGACAATGCATTGGGCTACAACAACCACATTGCGTGCATCGAATCTCAGCTTCGGTGACAATAACACCAAGCAGAGAACGGTCAGGCAATAAAATGCAACAACAACATACCAACCCTACTAAGTGTATGGAGAGCGTAGCGGCGGAGATATATAGATTTCTAAACATCAATAGTGAGCTCATGGAAAATGATTCTAGTGTTATCGTGGACTTTGATAGAACAAATAATAGGAAGTATCAGTTATCCTGGTTGACTGCTTCTTCGTGAAGTATTTGTTGGTAACCACCTACCAAAAATAAATTAGAAATTGACCAACACAATAAATGATAACCTGTTATCGAAATTACAACAAGAACGAGGCAAAAATAGTAAACAACAACGAGGAGACTACGCCTTCAACTAAACGCGTTCACAAACAATCTCGCTCATCAATCCATCCAACTCCCATACTACATTCATTCAATTCGAATACATGACTCTCACTCATCGCCCTCAAAATCCGAACCAACCCCACATGAACACACATCAAGTGCACCCGGAGCCCAGCGCCATCCGATGCAGGGCCATTTTCGACACGAGAACTCCAGTCCTGCCTCAGTGTGAGTGTACGAGTTTATACGTATGTGGGATAATGAGCAGCAATCGCTCATCCATCCATCGAAAGATCCATATGGAACTATGGTACTATGGTTAGCCTTCTGCTGGCATCGATTCGATTCGATGGAAAACCCTTTAATAGTAAAAGGCAGGCTCTGCAGCAGGTGATGTCAATGATGATGGAGATAACCATGATCGTATTCATGACGATGATGAAGATGTGTCGCTGTCGGCTTCTGCCCGCGGTGATGGTGAGGTTTGAGCTAATGAGGTTTGGTGTCGACATACATAATTAGTTCAATTAACTGCAGCTTGTTCAACCACGCACCATCATTGAAGAGTCGACTAGGCAGCTGGTGGGACGGTGATAGACAGAGAGAGAGAGAGAGTGAGAGAGAGATGGAAAAATCTATCATCACAACAGAGTGTAAGCATCGGCGCCGAATCCTTTCGAATTGATCTACAAGCGGATTTCTATTTAAAACTCTATTACGACTATATTAGTCCATTTGGAAATCCATTAGCGGCCGATTTGAGATTCATTTCGACCACAATCACATTCGCTTTCGCAGTCGACTCGGCTCGTTTCCATTTCAATTTCCATTTCGATTTCCATTCAATTTCAGTTGACAGCATAAATTATTCCGTCGGCATGAATCGATTTCATTTGCGACGACCGCGAGGATGCGGAAGGACAAACTATTAGCGTCGGATATAAATTTTAAATTTAGCATCGGATTCTCGCGAAAGTGATACAATTAAAAATCCATCATAAACAATGGGTATTCTCGAACGATTCACGATGAACTAGTGCGAAGGATAAAGAGAAATAAAATTCTGAACTCTTGTTTCAATATACGTAAAATAAATTACACTGATATTGTATATGTGGATTTTCAGTTTTATAAGTTAATTAATTATTAAGAGGTGATATTGAATAATCGAAAAGTATACTCTATTGCAGAATATCGTGTGATAAAGAGGAAGAGAGAGAGAGAGACAGAGAAAGCTCATGAAAATGGGAGAGACTAATGCATATTTATGTCGTGTGTGTATGCATGAGAGAAATTCAATGGTAATTGAATGAAAATTCCTAAAGGAAATTTGTGCGAATTTCTCTGGAATTCCAAACCGAAATTCTTTATTGCAACATCCCCGTTTCTAACTTGTATTCCTGCTCTATATGAATTCTAACACCATGTCTATTATTTTCATTTTCCATATATGTATTCCTCGTGTTCTACTTCTGTAACTCTGGCGTGTCAAATATTGTGTTTCAACATTCTGTGCTTCCTTTAATTACCATCTCGCTATTTCTTCCTCTTTTGCATTCCTGTGGCGAGGTGAGGCAGGAACAGAGAAGAAAAGGAAGCATTTTCTACTCTCGTATAATTAGGCGGCAAAAATGTCGTCCTACACTCATACACTCACCTCCTCACACTCAGACTCACTTGCTCACAAGAAGTAATTTTACTATGAAATGATATCCTTCTTCCACTGTTAATTCCTTCTATCTTTTACACCCTACTATTCCTCTCTTCCTTCCTTTGGATAACTTCAATACACTTCTCTCCCTCTCTCCTTTCTTTTATCCTCCCAGAGCGAGAAGCCCTCAGATTCCCAAGTAGAGTCGTGCGTGCCAAAGTGTCGACGACGACGCTAAACAGCAACGTGGCAACGCCATAAACTCCGCTGCGCAAAACCACAATTTTAAAACATTATCCAACTGCTTGTGGACTGTGATGATGATGTTTGAATTTACGATGATTATGACGATAAACCACTGACTTGATCAGGATAAACTCGTGACTATGGTCATGTTCCTGAGGTGAGCAATGACCACTGACACTGATGGAGCTCTGATAGCAATCGAGATACTTAATCGAATCCTTCCTCCTTCTTTGACTTCTGTCTAACTTTCTCGCATGCGCTATGTATATCTAACCTCTACCTCTATTGCTCTGTCTGTCAAGCACATCTATCTCTCCCTCTTGCTTTCATACACATCACGAAGCATTTTCCGTTGAGTTGACAACTCTGTTCAGCATTGCAAATAGGCATTTCATCATTATTGGAGAAGTTGTTGCTATTGTTGTTGTTGAAGTAGTAGTCTTTGTTATTGTTGTTGTTGAAGTGAGGGGTTTTGTTATTCTTCTTCAATTTATTGTTGTTTGAAAAGTTTCTATCGAAGTTGGATGACGTTTTAATTGAATCTAAAGCTAAACAACTCGTTGTTGTCGTTTGTTGTTCCCCTCGCTTGATATCGAGGCCACAATTTCCCGTTGCACTCGCGCCGCAGGACACCTAGCTTCCTTCCCACGTTCGAAACCTCCAGGAACTTTAACTGGATCCAATTTCCTTTGCAATATCTGTTTTGAGATCAATTTCCCTTGCGTTCTTGGAAGATTCTAATGAAAGGTCCTTTCTAGCAAGAGTGGAGAAGAGAATAGAAAGAGAGAGAAGGAGTGAGGTGGCAAAGAGAAGATGGGCGATGTGTCACTTTAATGAAGCCCGTGTCAATGAATTAAATACTTCATTTCTTTTGATATCTTTAGATGGAATTTAAAAAAAAGATGTCAGAAAACATGTGCAACAATAACTCGAGGCATTTTACTAATCAAAGTTTTCGCCTCGTTCCCAAAAGAAAGAAATGCAGAAAGCAGGAGGAAAGTTTCGCTCACCTTTCGGCCAAATGTTTAAACTTGCGAATCGTCTTCTCTCTCTCTTCTTCCCCTCTACAGCTCTTTTAATATCTTCCTAACAACCTCGAGAAACCAAGATAGTGAGGTGGAGAAAGAGAGCAAAACGACCCACAATTTGTTGGTGAGCTGGAGAGCGAGAGAGAGAGAGAGAGTGCGAGTGCAAGGGATAGATGGCCAGTCAAAGTCGTTGACATACAAATCTATGAAGTTCCTTCTAAATAGTTTTCGTTTCGCTTTAAAGAGTTCGTGGACAGAGCCTGAAATAGGACAATCGATATTTTCACCCGGAATTGTCCAACGGGTGAAAACGGTAATCGAAATAGTGTCACTTCCTCTATATCGTAATTCCATGTGTTCTCTCTTTCTTCCTTCCGTCTCTGTCCAACTGGTCTCACTTTGGCAGCGACCATCAAGCTGCCAAAAAAAGCATCGGGCGAACGAAGGCGAGTGCAGAGAATTAAAGGATAATTAAGTGTGGTGTGTTTATAGCGTAAGGATTTGGCGAAATTTGGTACTTGTCTCACTAAGCGGGCGATTGAGAGAGAGAGCACTAAAAATAATCTGCAAGATATACGAGGGATATTTAATGAGAACGTGCAAGAGAGAGGTAGGGAGTGTGGTGGAGTTTTTATCTTAGGAGCCTAAATTTCAGTCAAGAAGAACGAAAAGAAACAATTGTAATGTAATTGTTAAGAGAATGCCTTGTTTCTCGCTTAGATTATTCGTAGTAAAATGATGAATTTTAAATTTACTAGCAGACCTAGACAGAGAAATTCACATAATCAAGGAATAAACTCGTCCCACTGGACTCCTTTGTGGATTGTGGATGTGTGGGTCAAGATCCATGAGCCACGAAATTCATATTCGAAACAACATATGCATTTATAACCACAACAACATCCCTCTCTTTTTTTAGTCTGTCGATCTCTTTCATCGGTGAACCGCCGCCGCTGGTGAACCGACTTCGTTTCTTGTTCCGATCCTGTCCCCGATCATTCTCTCGATTTACACCCGCCTTTTTCTTCATCTTATTCGTCAACTCCTCGCCTCTGGCTACAGGAGGTCGTTGGTGTTGTAGTCTTCTCTCAAAAAAAAACTTTCGCAGTTTTCTCTGAGTGGCGAGGTGTGGTGGGGGTGGGGCGCGGATGAAAGGGAAGTTGGAGCGGGTTGCATCAAATATTCATCGAGCTGACTTTGGAAACTCTTCCTTCCTTATTTCCTTCCATGCATTCAACGGTGCATTGATTTATTGCTTTGAACTATGGAGAACTAGAACCTAGAACTATAGGAATTAGGAAGGGAGGAGCAGATGAAATGGGGAAGCAGGAAGAGAAAAAATTGGAGGCAGCTCGATAGAGGGAGGACAGACGTGAACTGGAGCCGAAGCCACAGCGAAAGTTTAGTTGAATTACTGCTTAAGGATCGTGAAGCAGAAAAGGGAGTAGAATAACCGGAAGGTGGGAAGAAAGCTGGATGAAATATTCTAGGTGAAAACTGTGACACCAATGCCAATAACAACTGGAATTTCACTGAGAACTCCTCCAACATATTCATAAATTTATCAGAAGCTTCAAGGCTGAAACCAAAAACTAAAAACAGAAACCAGACTTCGTCACTTCCGGTTTGCACATTTTTATGATATTCTCTCTACTACATAGAGCGGGAGGGAGAGAGAGAGCGCGTGACGAACGATGGATACATCAACATTGGAGCGACGAACACCGGAGCGCCCTGCTTCAGGTTCCGGCAATATAGCCGACGTCATCGTGGCTCCTGCATCCGGTGAGGAAACCGAAATGGGTCGGATATGATCTCAGAGTGAGGCGGTAGAATTATTCTGGAAAAAGCTTCAAGAGCCAGAAGGCGCGATCATCAGGGCGGAGGCGGGACGTGGCACCCAAAGCGAATCATCTACTATGACACTGACTCCCGACGTCCGTTCTTTCGTTACTTCATCCCCACGTTTCCTTGTTCCGTCTTCGCTGCGACACCAATGACTCTAGAGGTGGCATCTCCCCCTCTCTTTCTAACACTCGCCGACAACTTGACATTAATGACACGCCGTTGGCGCTGCGAGAGATGTCGACAAACAAACAGAAGAAGGCGATGAACAAAGGAAATGGCAAAGGAGGTGAAAATAATGGAGCCGTCGGCGAATTCAATGAGAAGCGATGACGGAAAAGAGAACAAGATAGACAAAGAAGAAAAAGAGACACAGCGAAAAATATGAAGCGCGGGTTGATTGGTTTCCGGAAAGCTATCATAAGGCCAAATAAATTTGATAGATGAATGCATCCCGAGTAATGATTTGTTCATCTTGTGGACGTTTCGCGACACCATATTTCGACTTTCATTCTCACTGTTTTTCGCACTCGACGTCCTTCTTCATTTTCAGAAACTCTGATGGACGATCAGTCCTCAACATTGTCATTGTCTTGGTCATTTTGGTCATGAGAAACACAGCCAAACACAGAGAAATACACAGTTTAGAACTTAATAGGAAGAACATTCATTCCATTGTCCTGCTTCCATTGGCAAGTTTCTATCAAAGTGATGCCACAGGTTTCCGAGCCCCGGGCTGACCAGATGTCCATCGATCCAACCATCATACCTCTATAGCCCTCTGACCAACTTCCAATTGTGGATTGGAAAATGTTTGCGTAACAAATTATACTACATTATATACATGTGTGCTAGAGGCATAATCTCATTACAATAATAACAACTAAATGATAATAATAACAAAATCATAACAACAACTATATATTGAAACGAAATCCCAATTAATTGGAATCAATATGAAACGTAAAATCCAAAAGTAAAAACTCATTAAAATATTTTCGGTCGAACATTCGATAGTTTTCGTAAAATTAAATGAGTTTCCATTCCCAGAGGGGTCGGAGAAGTAAAATTAAGTAATTTTTTGTCCCAGTTCATTAGTCTTGGAATCCATGTGATCACATTTCATGATTTCCTATGAAATTTTCTCTCATCACCAATTCGAATTTCGTTAATTTCTGCCTTCTCTCCCTCTGTATTTCTTCCTCTCTCTCATTCACTAGTTCCCAACTTAGTTACTTCATCTTCATCGAAGCGAAAAGTTTCGAAATAATTACTTTGTTTATTCTCTGAGGTTTAGTTCCTTGGAGAAACGGTAGGACTTCAAGTCAAGGGTATAAAAGTTTACGATTAAATTATAAGGGTTTGCTATAATTTGTTCTTGTGTCAGTAATATTTTATTCATGATATTTTTCGTTTTGGTTGTAAGTTTGAAATTGCTCTAATGACGAAAGTTTTTCTGTTACCATTGTTATAGAGAACAGTTTCCAGACGTCGAGGAAACTTTAAATTAATGCTTAATTAAATTGTGTTTTGTTAATTTCCATCTGAATTTTAAAATCAATCAACTCTCAGTGCTTCAGTTTTAAGGATTTAAAATCGGGCAAGAGATGAATGATTAATTTGTAAAATGAAATACAATACTATATAAAAATTGTACAAGAAAATAAAATCTAATACTACTGCCTGATTCTATGCATCTGAAATACTTTCAGTGTATTGTGCACTCACATTTATTTACAGAGAACGAAATACAATTGTATTCTATTAACAATTAAAGGAAAAAACACGGGCCAATTGAAATGCAAATAAAAGTCAGTTTCAATATCCCAATATTTGTTCTCTCCAACAATCGTTGATAGTAATGCAAGAGAGAGAGAACAATTTCATGAAAGGTTTTATACGACCAAAAATATCATAAAAAAACAGAACACATATGGGTTATTATTTTATTTTTTTTATTTATTATTTTTTTGCTTTCGTGGGGAGATAACGAAGTCCTAGTTGTAAATTTTTACGAGAAATGAAATTAACAAAAAATTCGAACTGAAACTTTAACTATTTTTTCAGATTGACCTTAGACGAGATGAAAATTGAAAAATTATATTAAAAGTAGTGGTATTGCAAATTGCGAAATTTTGTTTGTGACGAAATCATCTCGGTATAACCTTTCATATGAGGGGCGGACAAAGAAACTTTTTTCTTTGTATGGAGAATGAAGCACCAAAGGCAAAGTGAAACAATTTCATCTTCCTGTCTCTTTCTGGCTCGGCTAATCGGAGGTTCGATTGATGGCTCCTCTGGTGGTACATTCAATATATAAAAAGTCACTTGGAAAGATTTCAACATAGACGTATTATAAGGGACAACTAATAACAGATTCAAAAGATAATAAAAGAGCACGAAGGAGAGAAGGGAAAACGAAAAAGAGGAGCGAGATATAGAAAAAGAGAGAAGTTTATTTCGAAGAGATTGAACGGGAGATGGCATGCGAGTGGAAGGTGATTCACATGTGTTGTTGTTTTGTGTAGTTTTATAAATTGTTACTATTACTTTTCATAAGTTTTTGTTGTTGTTTTAGGTTTTTTTGGTGTTTGTAAGAAGCTTTCGCCTGTTATTTACGAGGCCATCAATTACACCGCACTTATATGGCGTTCACACTAAGCTCATTTAACAGTTAACTGAAAAAGGAGCATTTCATTTAACACTAGAAAGCCGACACATTGTATATACCTAGATTGCCCGGAAGCAGTCAAAATGACTGCCTTGTTAAAGAATAACTAATGTATAAAGAAATTGGTTAAATATTGTTTTTTTATATTTTTCATATTATTTACATTTCATTCGACAATTTTTTCATAAATTTTGAGCGAAAAATAAATACAATAATCACCTTATTAGAACATGTATCACTACCTAAAGATTCGAATAACAAGTAAAAGTTTCACTTATTGAGCAACTGCAACTCATCAAGTATCGACAATTTATCAAATATTTACGAGTTATTATGTGGCGACAATCGAAAAAAAGTAATGAAAACTATTGTTTCAATATCGAGACGACCTAATAATATAAAAAATAACTAAATTTAATAATAAGAGTCATTTTATTACTTGAAATGTCTCAAGCAGTCAAAATGACTGCTTTCGGGCAATCTAGGTATAGCACATACTTATATACCAGAAATGAAAGAGGGGGAAGTTAAATACTAATTTAATAAATGCATTTATATGTCGTAAAAAAAGTCACAAAGTTTTAAGAAAGTGTGACATTATATACATACATTTTTTTCTAGTTGAAATTAAAAAGCAGTCAAAATGACTTGCTTGGACAATCTAGTGTTAATGAGTTCACACTGAGATAATGAAGTTAAATCTGACAGCACTTTGTTTACATATGAACAGCTGTTTGCATATTCAATTTATTTTTTGAAGTCGCTGAAATTTGGCAAATAGTCCGAAAATAATGAAATATCAAAGCTTTCGTTCATGTTTCTCAACAGTTTTGAAGAGTACATATATTTAATGAATATTATTTATTTAACTATTCATAATTTATAACGAGTAACTGAAACTGCGTGTGAACCCGGCGACGCATCCAACGCAGCCGAATCAAGGGTATCGCGATGAAACGATGAGGAGGAGGAGAAGATAAAACGAGCTGCTGATGTTGGTGCTGATAACGTTAATGCTGCTGGTGGAGCCTCTGGAGGAGCTGCAGATAAAAATTAATAATATATTTATTTATAAAACATAAATGTAATAAATTACTTGGGCGTACCGTACCAATCGTACCATCCGCCGCCAGATGGTCCAATTTTCTCCTTTTCTGAAATGAATATGAATATAGTATAAATTATATTACCATTATAATAATACTTACTTGTATTTGGTTGTAAATTTTATTCTACAAAGCGGTCACCTCACAAACATAATTGAAAATTGGTTAGGCCGCCATCACTTGGAAGATGTAAACAAACCTCAAAATTTCTTATTTTGATTTTGAAATGCCAAATTTATTAGTCTGTTTAATGAGAAAACTACCTTTTTCCTTCAATACTATTGAATTCAACCCTGCGTTTAACTCGTCAAACTTCGTCGTAAACCATTTACCAGTTAAATCGAACAACAACAACTACACTCCATTTAACATAATTATAATTTCATTATCAATCGGTTTTGACCATTTAACTTCGTTAAGTCCATTTAACTGTTAAATGAGCTCAGTGTGAACGCCATATTAGTGTTGCCAACTGCATATAGAGTGCTAGGTATGTAAATTAAGCAGCATCTTTTGTTCGCTTGAAAGAATTTGCACATGCTTCTCAGAACCTCTTCACCCAGGACTAAGCCATATGAAATATCCGTCTAAGGACACTGAAGTTGATGTTTTATTTTCCATTCATCGTATTTACAATGGCTTCTCGGCAACAAATCAAGAAGCCGCGATGAAATTCACAATAAACTCTCTTCTTTTTGAGTTTCTTGTGAATGAGTTTCGAGCGTCATCGTCTTGTGGGCCGTGAGAATCCTCTCAGAGCCCGTCGAATTCGAGGCACCCCCGCGACACGACCTCGGGATCGAAGATATGGGGCCGAATGCGACTTCAGAATAGAAAGGATTGAATATTGGTTGTGGAAGGTAAGGGGGAGGGAGAGTATTTCGGGGATAAATTCGTGTGGGTGGAAGAGGTGGGAAGTGCGGCAAGGAAAATCAGGTGCGACTCCTTTTTTCTTTAGCAATTTTCAAGGGATTTTACGATCGTCCACAAACGATAAAGATGCTCAGGCGATGGCCTCGTGCGATACGCTCGAATTCCAAGGAAACACAATAACACCAAAACAAATAACAACAACAATTTCCAAAGCAACAAGACACAAAAGCAAGAACACATACATTATGGCAATTCTGCTCTTGGCTTCTTCAGTCGCCCAGGTTTGAAAGGCTGACATCAGGACTCTTGCGCTAAGTTGTGTGGATGGCGAAGGGCGAAGTCTTCTTCTTGTTTTATTCACGTTTCTTTGTTTCTGCTCCTTCGCTCTTCTTTTTGCTCTTTTGGCTCCAGTTTGTTCTTCTCAAATTTGAGCTAGCCTTCGAAGATAAGCACAAGGAAAATTAATCACAACCGCCTCCTTGGTCTCTTCTCTGCCTCTCTCCCTTCGTCCTCCTAATATTTCTTATCCACCTCTTCATTCTCCCCCCTCTCCTTCCTTGCCGTCACCCACCTTTGTCTTTTAACTTTTATTTATTTACCTTCTTCTTTCTCCGTTACCGCAAAGAGAGATGGCATTGATATAGAAAACAGAAACAGATAACAAAGAAAAGGCATTGAGAATAAGGGATTTGAGTAATGAAAAATATATAGTGAGAGGAGAGAGATATAAATTATTTTGATGGATACTTTTTTTCCTACCGAATGTATTTTTTGTCCATCAACGAAAGTGTCTCCGCTTCATCACAACTTACGTCCACTTTAGGCTGCTAGGGACGTGCGTGCAGGTTGGAGGGAGGTATGAAAGAAAATGTGAATTAATTATGTTCCTCGAATTCAGTTGAGAAAGAAAATGAAAGGACTCAATTGCTATGATATGATTCTGAGAACTCTGAACCCTTTTTAATTTCCTCAGAAATCAGAGGTCCTATAAGGTCATTATGAGAGGTCATTAACCACATTATGAATACCTTGCAGACGCCCATAATTCAGACTTCATTTCATTGTCATTGTAACTAAAACCTCTTGAGAAATAATCGGGACCCTCGCTGTTGGTAATCGTTTTATTGCTGCAACTTCTCTGATTTCTAGCAGAGGCTGGTGGGCGTAGGCGAAAGTCGACACGATCTGCTGAAAATTCTTCTGAAAACTTTTCTAATATTTTCCCGCTTCGACTTCGGGCTTAAGCTAATTAAAGTAAAGTAAAGCATCAAGAACTAAATTATCTTTTTCCTCTCTCCTCATCACCTTCATCGAGGACTTTCTCTGTGGTTTCTACTTCTTTTTGGTGTTTCTTCTGGTTGGTATGTCGAAGTGTTGACATGATTTTATGTAAGAATTTGAATTTGAAATGATTTTACACAAACCAAAAGCCCCGTGAAACTTCCCCGTGAGTTGGAGAAAAGAGACGAAGTTCGTGGAAGGCGAGGTTCGGCAGAGATGGATGTTTGCAACGCATTGAGATGTGACACTTAAATTTATTCACCTTCCGTCAAACTACGACGACGAAGATGTGGAATATAAAATTATGTTGAAGCTAACTTAAGAAACATTTCTTGAGTGGGTGTTGTTTTGTCTATGGGTTTTTGGGAACCCTGCAGTTGGGAAAAGTTAGGAGAAAATTATTATGAAAGAATATTAGAAAATTAGCAATTATGATGCGTAGAACTCGTCGAATGGGTTTCTAATGGAAGTATGATAAAAGGAAAAGGGAAGGCTATGGAAATGTGGTGGACGTCTAGTGTAATGTATTCGAAAATTATGTATTTCTCTAAATTAAAGTAAAACTAGCGAAGACAGAACTAGCGCACCGGGGTCGCTTCGCTCCCCCGGTTTGCCTGGTCCACCCAGGCAAAATCTGTTAACTTCGGCCAGGCCGAAGTTTACATACCCTACACCCTGCATACAACGTTTATTAAAGGAAAAACAGTGAATTTCTATCAATAATTAGTGAAAATGCATCATTACACTTCAATGCTGTTAACTCCATCGTGCGATTTTCACAACTGAGAGGCCACAGAGAGGCCAAGAGAAATTATATATTTGAAGCTATATTCGTATTCCAAACACGATTATACCCTTTTTTGTGTCGATTGTCTAATCTATGAATAAGAGTGAAGTTAGGAATCTTATGGGAAACATGGGCCCCTATGTTTCTACAAAACGAAGTAGTTTGGTGTTTGCAGCATTGTGCCATTGCTAATATCTTGGAAGTTCGCATTAAAGCTCTGCAATTTATGGAAGAATAATTGAATCGATGATTTTTTGTGTGCCATAAAATCATAATGTGCCTTTAGTTGCTTTTCCTATTTTAGATGTTCATTTCAATGCAGACAAAATCTGATTCAACAACAGACTTGGGAGGGTAGAAATTTTCAACAATACAAAGTCCAGAAGTACTTGCTGCGCTACTATAAGCAACATATAGTGCCGCGCGACTGATTCCACTTCGAAGATGAACAGCCATTTGGAAATATGTAGCTCCCTGACTTTTGTGGATTGTGTTTATATTGAAAGGATATAATCAATTTTGTATGGGCGTCCATTTAGGTTCAGTTGGATGTGGTTTCTGTCTTCTTGCATTCACTCCCACCTTTCATCAGCTAATAACATCCATAATGTAGTTGGATTTCTTGTAGATCTACGATTTTGTATGGAAGGTGCTCGTGTCCTATAAGAGATATTTTCCATTTGATTCTTGGGAACTCTTAGTAGCAATATTTAATCTAATAACTGTCTATATGGTTTACCATATCCAAAATTGAGCTGTAGCTTTTCAGCTGAGCTGTAGCTTTTCAGCTGAGCTGTAGCTTGTGGTACATGATCAGATGCAAAAATTCATATCTATATATACCATAGTTTATCATATATACAATATTCAACTATTGCGTTATATGGGAGGGCGATGTTATCCATTTTTGACTTGTAACTCGGTATAAGTGGGAACATGACCACACACAAAACTTATCTCGATATATACCATAGTTCACCAGATATCCCACATAAACCTTTTGCTTTATATGGGAGGTGGGCGTGTCCGATGAGCGATGTGTTCATTTTTGGCCCTTTTAAACTCGTATCAGTGGAACATTCATTCGATTACCAAGTTCACCAATCTATATAACCTTGGCTTAATGGGAGTGGGCGGTCCGATGGGCATGTTTCCATTGCTTTTAACTCGATAGTGGATGATCACACCGAAATTTCAGTATATACCATAGTTTACCAGATATCCTATATAAAACTTTGCTTTATATGGGAGGTGGGCGTGTCCGATGGTTCCCATTTTTGCCTTTTAAACTCGTATAAGTGGAACATGACCACACACAAACTTTATCTCGATATATACCATAGTTCACCAGATATCCCACATAAACCTTTTGCTTTATATGGGAGGTGGGCGTGTCCGATGAGCGATGGTGTCCATTTTTGCCTTTTAAACTCGTATCAGTGGAACATGATCACACACGAAATTTCATCTCGATATATACCATAGTTCACCAGATATCCTATATAAACCTTTTGCTTTATATGGGAGGTGGGCGTGTCCGATGAGCGATGGTTTCCATTTTTGCCTTTTAAACTCGTATCAGTGGAACATGATCACACACGAAATTTCATGTCGATATATACCATAGTTCACCAGATATCCTATATAAACCTTTTGCTTTATGTGGGAGGTGGGCGTGTCCGATGGGCGATGGTTTCCATTTTTGCCTTTTAAACTCGTATAAGTGGAACATGACCACACACAAAACTTTATCTCGATATATACCATAGTTCACCAGATATCCTATATAAACCTTTTGCTTTATATGGGAGGTGGGCGTGTCCGATGGGCGATGGTTTCCATTTTTGCCTTTTAAACTCGTATCAGTGAAACATGATCACACACGAAATTTCGTCTCGATGTATACCATAGTTCACCAGATATCCCATATAAACCTTTTGCTTTATATGGGAGGTGGGCGTGTCCGTTGACCGATTACGCCCATTTTTACATACAAGTAGCTTATTAATATAGAAATACTAAATCCAAAATTTCAAGTCAGTATCTCTTACCGTTTCTTCACAAAATCTATTTCCACAGACAGACACACAGACACACAGACAGACAGACGGACAGACAGACGGACATAGCTAAATCGATTCAGGAGGTGACCCTGATCAAGAATATATATACTTTTCCATACCTACGACCTCTCCTTTAATGCGTTACAAACGGAAGGACAAAATGAATATACCCTTACCCACAGGGTGTAGGGTATAATAAATAAAGTGAGTTTTTGTAGGTTTTATTCAAGGCTAATTAATTTCGATCTATGCATAATGCATATTCTTAATGATATTATCGTAACTATTATAATTAAATTATGGATTGTAATAAATATCTTTATTTAAAGTCGTTCAACACAAATTGACAACTCGATTGCATCTTACGTTGTTTGGACTTCTTTGGACGTCTTTTCTTCAATTATGCAATTTTATCTGATAATAGATTTTCCTTCTCGCTCCAATTCCACTATTCCTCCACATTTAAGCGTCTCATAAACAAAAACATTTTATTTTGGAACCTTTTACGAGAGACTTTGCTTGCTGCACTCATACACCAACAGCATAGATATTGCCCCATTTTGTTTAATTTTATGGCGGAGAAATGTGCGGAATGTGCGAAAGAGACAAATATATTTCGGTATAATAGCACAAGAAAATTCTGGCTACTACTGTTTACCGAAGTTTTTTTTGTTGCTGTTGTCGTCATTGTTGTTGTTGTATACTGGCGTGTTTTGGCCAAGATTCCCAAAGGATTCCCATTAAAAACAATATTTTCGCTGTTATGGTTCAGAATAGTTGTTGTTGTTTCTGTCTAGACCATCTGATGGGGGAAACAATAAAATTAAGTGGCGATTTGCCGTTTGTTGGCTGCGGAAAAGTAGAAAATAATTTCACCCTAACAAGTCAGGCTTCCGTAAAGAGGAGTTCTTCTTCTCGAGGTCCTCAACTTAGGAGCGAGAAGGAAAATCTAATTATTTTGTTTTGTACATCTAATGACTAACATATTTTATTTATTTAAATAATAAAAAAAGCTTCCCTTCTTATTTTGCTTCCCCTGACCCAATTCGCCACCGATATAAAGAACAAAAGCTGTGAGTTCTGAATCGTTTTATAATCGATGCAGATTATTCCACTTTGTCTATGCGAGTGTTTCATTCACTTTAACTGCCGATCAGGACTCTTTCTGCGAAGAGGACGTCGTTCGCCTCCCACTCGCAGAACCCCTTTCGCACCGGAACGGTCAGTTCACTCCATCTCCTCGCTCTTGGTCTCCATGCCGTCATCGGAAACGCCTTCCTTATAGGATCATCTTCCTCCTACCGAGTCCTTCAACACTCCGGTCGACCACCAGACAATCCCTTTTTCTCACTGTCTCTTTTCCTCAGCCTTTCCGTGATTTTTCAGTGTAATGTAGTTAAATTTGAAAGAGTAAAACATTGAAACATTTGAAGAAGAGTCGTTACCATCGGGTTGATTGCATTGCATTTCCTTTCATCGCAGCAGCGGAGGAGGCACTGAGAGGGTACGATAGAGAGAGATAGATAATGAGAGGATTTGTTAAGCAACAGTCTAAAGGATGAATAAGTATATCCACATCCATAGGATGTGGATAAAAAATTCTCCTTCACCGCAGTATTTTAATGTGGATGCAGTATTTTAATGTGGATGTGGATAAAAAATTCTCCTTCACCGCAGTATTTTAATGTCCTTCTCATGCTCCCCATCACTCTCTATTTATAGTATATTCATCTCATTGTTCCAAAGCTGGGAGGCAACTTATGCAGGACGAGATGTCATTTTGGTGAATAGTTTGTGATGTGTGTGATAGTTTCAGTTGAGGACAATGATAGAAGACGCTCTACCTTTTTGTTGTAACTTCCTTATCTTCTTCTTCGTGTTTTTGTTTTAGTTATCCTTATAGCAAGTAGTTGTTCTTAATGCATTCATTGTGGCTCTTGTTGTAATTAATATTGTTACTGTTGTTGTTACTGTTTTGTCCATTGTTTCTCTCCAGCATTATGCGACTGTAGTCTGGCGAATGCAATTTTCATTAAATGAATCCTTTCACTGCCTCGAGCTACATTCATCTCCCTCACTGTCCACCTTTCCCACCTCTCTCTTTCTCTGTCAATCTCTGCTCCTCTCTTCCAATAAATGTCTATCCCTACTAACATCTGTGTTTCTATTCCTGTCTCTACTTCTTGCTCTTTGATCTCTCTGGATGTCTATTTGAGTCATGGCGGATAATTAATATGGGCGGGTGGATTATTTATGCAGCTCTCAAATACCCCTCTTTTTCTCTTAATCACCTTTTTCTTTAATAAATAATGATGTACCGAGAGCGGGAGGTTTCGAGGATTCAACATTCCTCATGGACCTTAATCGACTAAAGCTAATTGCTAGAGACAAGCTTTATTTGGTATCCTCTGTTTTTGAATCCTAACTTTAATCAACCTTTCGAAAATTATCCTGATTTCTGAAACTACCTTGATCATAACAGGTCCTTCACTACTCACACTCCACTCCACCCTTCTATACTTCACTTTCTCTACAATTCTCTCTCCCTCTGCTTCTTTTCCTGTACTCGAGTCTTTCGACCACCTCCTAGAGAATCCATTTTGCAACAATAGCGAAATCAGAAATACGTCCAGAAACAAAAGGAATCCTCGCATAGATTTCCACTTCAGGCGACTTGTCTTCACTCTACCTACACATACACAAACAGACAATGAGAGAATAAGAAAGATTGTATGAGAGATAGAACGAAATAGAAATTATTGACGTACCAAATGTGAAGTAAAATTGTTCGTTTTACAATTTTTGTTCCAATGAATTTCGCTACAATAAAAGGTGCAACAACAACTATCAGAGGAGCAGCCACACTAGCAAACACTACTACAAAAATCACTACAACACTGGTCAGCGGAAGTGCGGAAGCGAAGAACAAAGACAGAACGAGAGAACGAACGAGTGACAAAAATGCACAATTGAAACAGAAAGACTTTCCCTATTGTCTTTCTGTTTCAATTGAATGAAAAAAAGAGGAAAAAGGAACAGGAAGAGAAGTACAGGAGCTTGAGCAGGAAAAAAATGTGATGGCAAGATGTAGAGCTCGGTATGGAGAAAGTGGAGCAAAGTAACTGAAGCACAAGGAAAAGGATAAATTGAATGGATTCAAGTTAATGGCGACTCGTGTCGACTGAGCACAGCACGATGCAATACTGCGAAAGAATTAGACATACCTACATATCAGCAAATGAATGAAGGAGTAAAAGAGAGAGAAAAACAAAAGTATCCAACTACACATTAAAAAGTACAAGGACCTCGTGGTGAAGGAAGGAAGGCGTTGAAAAAAACCTCATAATTTAAGTGGTCAAGGAGGATTGTCAGTGAAGGGTTCTCTCGCGAGAGAAATAGATGACACTTGTGGAGGGACAATAAGGCAGAGACTGCATGAGGAGGGCAACGGAGGTTGGAGTGTTTTATTTCAAGCCATCGAAGATCACGACTCTTAGGAAAGAAGTGTCAGGAAGGCAAGAGAAATTCTGAAATTGAGTTGGAAGGAGACTGGTAGGAGAGGGGATGACTGCTATTAGTGTTAGAATCGATGTAAGAGGAAATGTTTAGAGGTTGAATTTTGTAGAAATTGGAAATAGATGTTCTCAGAAATGTGTTCTGAGAAATCAGAAAATAGAATACTAAGAGTTGATAAAGTCAGTGGGAGACATTGGCCTCCACTGAAAGATGACTTCAACATATTCTTTAACCATTAGAGTCCCAAATTGTTCCATCCCTTTCACTTTCTGACTGTGGAAACCCTTCAACAGCAATGGAGAGGTTAGTGAATCGTAAATCCAAATCCAATTTTACACAGAGCACAGGGCAGAGAAATACAGCGACTCCTCCTCGACCTGCTTTAAATTCACAACTTGTCGCCAAAGGGGCCGACGAGAGTGACAGCATTCCTTCAACGTTATCGTCATCGTGCAGCCAGTGACGAGCATTTGGAAACCTCTCTCGCATCATCGTCACAAAGTAATGTCGGCCACGTGTTCGGTGTTGCCAACGAGCGATCGATTGCGCTGCGGACAATGTTGCCCACGGTCATGGTTGGTCGGGTGCACTTTCCGTAGTAGATGTAGGAGAGAACGAGAATGTATGTTTCATGAGTGGGAGAAGAGAGAGCTTTCTCCCATAATCAATTAAATGAGAATTTTGCAACCTCTTAAATCTCTCTATATTTCTCTTATCATCCTCCACCATCCCTTTGTTCGTTCCCTCCTCGATCAGTTAAAATTAACAGCGTCCGTTTAACCCGTTGCCTTTAATTTCGAAGGCAGAGAGAGAGC
>CM029562.1:20036739-20076739 GCA_017309665.1 Coelopa frigida
TTGTTTTTATACTACTTGTTGTTGTACCACTTGTTGTTGTTGCTACTTTAAGAAGTCGCCATAAAGTTGAAAAACCATGGCGCGTTGAAAAGATTATATTGATTTGAAATTAAAATGTTTAAACGAAGTGCTGCAAATCAGTGAACGCCGACGTATTAACTTGGCCAAAACACATCGACCTGAAGCGTGAATAAAATGCGGTAAGGCATGCAATTAACACACATACACACAAACAAACACACCGATAGATAGTCATACCGAGAGACCTGATCGTTTGCGGCCATAATAATGTTTAATATTTTATTTGGTCATAAATGTTTGAGTTAATGTTGATACGTTCGCTTTCGCCATATTTTTAGTTGGTTGAATGTTTCGTTTTGGTTGTTACCTATGTGTTGTTTTTGTTGTCCATGGTGTTATTGTTGTTGTAAATTATTCTGTTGCACTTCGACGCACACCTTTCGACTTCGGCTCGATTCGCTTTATGGCCACAAAATTGTTTATTAACAATTTGCTGCAATATTTTGTATTTCAAATTAACTGATTTAATCGGCTCAAATCGGTCGCTGCAGCCGATCTTGTTGTTGTTATTGTCGATATGCTGTTATATTATTAATTTATTGTTTTTGTTGCACTCTACAACTTGTCAGCTTCGTAATCGCTACTGGCCAATAAACTCTCCGCTTTGTGGTTAATTAAATTAGCCAGACTTCATGTTAACTGCACTCTGATTTTATGACATGTTTTTTTCGTGTTTTTTAAAATTACGTATTTATTTTTTTTATGATGTTCTTTTTTGTTGTTTACATAAATATGGTTAATTCAATAATTATGGTACCAGAGGAATTTTAACTTTGATTTTAGTTCAATCATAATTATGATTTTTTCGGAAAATCAATGGGGATATCAAAGAATTAATGAAATCTAAAATATTTTAATTAATATTTCATTAACATCTATTAATTATTAAAATCTCGAGTTTAGAAAGAAAAGAAAAATATTTTATAATAACCTAAAATGACCAAAGACTCAAAATCAACCAAATTCAAAATTCGTAGACAAATTCTTTAAAAATTATCATATATTATATCTACAAAATCAAAGTCTTAAATTTGAATTTCAGAATACATTTTTTCAAATTCCATGGCCATGTGCCTGAAGCAATAAAATCACTAACATCTCCTTAATTATCACTCAGAATTTATTTGCATGTTCCCATAACTCCTGTACAATAAAAGTCAATGTAAATTTGAATGAATGTCAAAATAAGAATTATAAATTTAATTTTTACACACTTGTCGAAATCATTAAAAATCCCATAATTCCAAAAAAGTCCCATCAGTATTTGCTAAAATCATTCTCCAATTAAACCTTTTAACCGATCGCATCAGTAAAAGCATAAAGTCGTTTGAAATATGTACGTGAATTATTAATTATTAATGAAACATTTTTTGTTTCATTGCTTTTTGTCGCAAAGTAATGAATATTTAAAATATAACGTATTTTTTCATTATGCAAATCGTAAAAAAGCGCCAACAAATAAATTTCAACGTAAATTGACTAATTCTCAATTCTAATGTGAAGAAACGGAATGAATTTAAAACAGATGAATACAAAAAAAATTTACTGCTAACCATTAACTTTGGTCATAAATTAAGAGAACGAAACTTTTTAAAATGCTGCCACAGTCAGTTTTTGTTTTAAAGTTTATCTGTTTTTAGTTATATATTTTTTGTTATTTTTTTCTAGTTTTTTTTTTTTTGTTATAATGTTTATACGATTTGGTGAATTTTTAACTGTATAGACTTATTGTGGACTCTTTCAAAAAGTGGATTCTTCTGGTTGGAGTTATTTATGTTTTTTTGTTAATTGTTAATTTTTACGGTAGAAACTTTTTCCGCCGAAGCTTGACAAATAAGTCACGCTTCATCTAAGGTTTCGGTGGTTTTTTGTTTTATATTTTTTTTGTATGTTTTTTTTTTTGCGTATTTTTGTTTTGCGTATTTTTGTTCTGCGTATTCAGTTTTTTTTGGATTTTGTATTTTTGATTTTTTTTAAATTTCGGTTTTTGTTTCTGGCTCGAGTGGGGAATTTGCATGTTTTCATTGTTGTTATAGGTATTGTTGTTATTGGTATTGTTGTTATGGTATTGTTGTTGTTATTGTTGTTGTTCCTATAGGTTGCGTGATGACAAAATATCATCGTAAAGTGAAGATTTTACGACTCTGTGTGGTCTGCCCTGACAGCCGACTTCTCGGGATGGTGGCGATCCAGTTGTCGGTCTTTGAATAGAGGACCATTTAGTATTGTTGTTGTTGTTGTAGTTTTTTGTTGTTTTCATTACTATTGTCGTTGTTGTTACCTCGCTGTGAGGTAATAAGATATATCGTGATTTTATTATACGCCAAGACAAGTGAAAAAATTTGATTTAAATTTGCATTTTAAATTGATTGCTTTTTATTTATGTTTTTTTTTTTTCTGTTCAGGTTCATTTTCGATATGCGATATTTTAGTTTCGACTTACCTTTGATTATTGTCGCCTTATTGTTGTTATTCTTTCAGATGTTCTTGTTGTAGTTGTGATTGCTGCCTCCGTATTGTTGTGGCCATTATTAATGGACGCAATAAATCGCAATCAAGTTAATTTATTGAACTGGGCTACACAGCTAATTAATTCAATTTTAATTTGTTGACATAAATTTTCTCGAAATCGACCAAAATCTGAAAAAAAAAAAAAATACAAAACCAAACCACTAACAACACTGAATATCAACAACACTAAAAACCAATACCACTAAATTAAACTACTGTATGGTTTGTTGAAGAGCGGGGTGTGAGAAGGTGTTCGATTGGACATTAGTTGGTGAATGGTCAAGTGGTCAACCGGTGGGACGAAGCAATCGGTAGTTGACAGCGGTGAAAAATCTGGCTGCCGTTGACCGACTGAGATAAGTTGATGGATGGCGTTATTGTAGATATTGTTGTATAGATAAAGCTAAATGGAAATTATATATTCTATCAGAGATGCAAAAATAAAAGTGTATAGCAATAGAAAATGCAAATTAGAAGAAAAATAATTCAATTCAAAATAGGATTCCCAACAAATTCAAGTGATTGATGGTTTATATGAAAATAAATAATATATAAAAAATAGGAAATAAATTTTTAGAAAAAAAAAATTGTATAATACAATCAAATTAATAAATACAAACATTCAACACAATGGAAACAATTGAATAATTTTAATTAGATAAAAGTTAAATTATGAAAATTTTTAAGATTAATAAATTTAAATTTATGTATTTTCTATTTATTTTCTCAATTATAATATTAAAATTTCTATAGAATATATTTTTCTAGACCTCAAAAAATTTATTGCTAACTTATTCAAATATAAAATTAATAAAACCTATAACATGATCTCATATTTAATAAATTGTCTGAGAAAAATATATATCTCGATAAGCAGGAAATAATCTTTTTACCTTCTTTTCTAATGTACAATAAAAAACAGAAAATTAAATATAGTCCGAGAAATTACATGTCAAGAATGCAAATAGGCGTTAATATTATATACGTTAATTATATGATATAGCTACTAGATCTAGTGAATCACCATTATTATTTGTATATTGGAATATTATTTCAATTGAAAAATGATAAAAGAAAAATAATTATATGATTGACGTTAGATGAATGATATTAAAAAGGTGACTAGAAACCAGTGATTATAGAGAATTAATTCACAATGTCATTGTGATGAAACTATAACTAGACTTATTATTTTTAATTGAATTGTAGGAAATTATATGATTAAATAACAAATTGATTAGGCCTTCAGTGCATTAAAAAACAATGTAAATATATATAAAAACTAATTTAATAGACACTATTAGTAATTTTGTATAATGGATGAGATTTAATAGATGAAATTTTATAGATGAGATTTAATAGACGTGCCATACTAGATGAGATATAATATATGAGATTTAATATAACAAATTTAATAGATCTATTTAAAATATGAATAAAAATGTGATTGACCTTGACAAAGATTTTAGTAGAATATAATGATTATTTAAATGAACAATAGATTATAATGATAATAAATATGAGCTATAGATCTATAGATTAAAAATAATACTATAATTAGAATCAATTGATTTAGAATAAATTAAAATCAGAGATTATTATGGAACGTTAAACGATGAAACAGTTGACAGGAATACAAAGACTTTAATTCTCTAACAACTAGTATGATGAGAGCTATTTGTATTAATCTGACCATTGATTGTGAATGTGATGTGATTGATGGTGGCATTGATGGGATGACAAGATGCTTGATTAGAAGAGATGGATAAGTGGACAGGGGAATAAGTAAAAATTCAATAAAAGAATAAAAATCTTCAAAAAAAATTCAATAAAAAATAAATAAATTGCTTAAAAGAAATAAAATAGCTAAAAAAAATATAAATACCTCAAATATAATTAAATAGCCCAAAAAAAATTAAATATCTGATAAAAAATAAAATTCCTCTACAAAAATTAAATACCTGAGAAAAAAAATTGAAAACCTCTTCACAACCAATTGAAGTTTCAGCCATTTATGAACCTTAATAACTGTAGCCTCCAAATGGTCCAAACACATTCACCATTTCGCACACACTTTGACAGCCGTCATGCGTCAGTTGTCAGTCAATAATGTCAAAGCTCAGAAAATCTCGGAGACTTCAATCAAATCTGCGACAGACAGACAGCCAAATAGATAAATAGACGATGGACGACAGACGAAATCTCTGGCTTTGGATTGATGAAACATCGCCATCGATGGAGTTGACCGCAAATGAAGCAACTACAATAATAACAACTATAATAATAACAACAATAACAACAACAATAAACACAACAATAACAACAACAACAACAATATCAACAGCAGTAATATCAACAACATCGTAATAATCACCGATTACACCAAAAGTAGAAGCAGCAGTAGCAATAACAACATCAACAGCTGCAACAAAAACAATAATCATATCAAGAAAAACAACAAATATATCGACAAAAACAACTGTCAATGAGATGAAATTGTGTGGTACGAACAACTGTCAAGAGATGTCACGATCTGGAAACGCTTCTAATAGCACATTAGTTGACAATTTACTGGTTGGCTGTTGTTTTTGTTGATGATGTTGTTTTTGTTAGTGATGATGTTGTTGTTATTATTGCTTTTGATGATGCTGTTGTTGTTATATTTCAGCTTTTGTTGATGTGCTTGTCATTATAGGTTTCGTTGTTATTGTTTTGGTTACTCTTATTATTGTTGTTGTTGTTATTGCAGTAATTGTTTCCCCCCTATTTCATAGTTATCAAACTGATAATCGAGCGCAGAAAATTAGCCGACATTATGAGCACAAATCAATCAAATGTCAGTGAGATCAAATGACAGCAATCATCCAGAGAGGTAAAAAGAATGACTGAGAGGGATGAACTGAAAGAGAGGAGAAGGGAGAGAGGGAGAGACAGGCAGAGAGAATGACAAGGGTATCCAATGTGAGAAAGAGATAGCTTATCGTGGCAGCTGCGTCTGTCACGAAGTTTGTGTCAAAAATCTGACAGCTGACGGTGACAACGGCAAAAATGGCGACCGCAAACGTTCGTTCGGAGTTAATTAGAGGAAGGCTTGCGAAATAAAGTGAGATAGGTTTTTTTGTTCCTTGGGGGGAACTAAATTAGCCCGAGGTCCTCTTTATTACCCCTTTTCGTTTTTGCTGTACCCTCTATCTCTTTCTCAACCCTCTGTCTCTCTTCCTCTTTTTCAACACTCTTTTTCTTCTCAATCCCCTTCTCCCTAGATAAACGGCAATGGCCTGCGGGTCCCGAAAATAAAACCCTCTGTTTGCAAAAATAATTTCGTCATCTCCCCCTCTCCATTGCCCAGTGGGCAAAAAGAGCCCTTTGACAACACGCCAAGGGTTGCCAACGGCACTCGATAGCGCGTTGCCAACCACCACCATCACCTTGTGGGACCACCTCCCACAAACCAACGACTCGTGGTCATCCTACGGAGAGAGAAATTCAATTCGTGAACCTGACGAGAATTTCAATGTGTTTTTTTTTTCATTCTCTGTCTCTGCTCCCCTCACTTAAAGCCATAGGCGGGATTTCCTTTTGACGGCTGACGTTGCCACCTTGTTGAGGTCGCACAAAATGGTGGGCTATTTTTTTTGATGGCTCTTCCATCATCTGGCAACCGTGGCCAGAGCGCATCTTTTTTCGCCGTCTCCGGATGCAGTGGTGAAGTCGGAACGAATTCGTGGGCTCAAAGAATTATTGAAAAAATGGGGTAAAAAATGATTTTGAAAAAAAAATCGCGGAAAAATGTGAAAATTGCGAAAAAAATGTGAAAATCGCGAAAGAAAAAGAAAATCAAAAGAAAAAAAAAAAAAAAAACAAAATCGCGTAGGATAAAAATTGAAAATTTTTTTTAACAAAATCAAAATCTGAAAAAATCGAAAAAATAAAAATCTCGAAAAATTCGAAACCGGAAAAATCCAAACAGAAATCAGAAAAAATAAAAAAAAAAAAACGTATGAGAATATCCTTTGCTGGACATGCTGACTCTTGGAAGGAATTAAAAGAAAAATTCCACAAAAAAAGAAGAGAATCAAAATCCTACAAGTGGTAAATATAGAAAGGACTTAAAGTAACAACAAAAAAAAAAAACAACAACTGTAGCTACAACAAACAATCATAGTAGATTCAGCAATTACAACAACATGTTAAGCTACAACAGCAATTGCGACTACAATAACTGAAACAACAACAACCATCTCAACGACAACAAAAGGATCAGAGACAATGGGCCCACGTACAAATGGATGAAGAGATGGGACAGAGAAACAGAGAGAGAGAGAGAGTGGGAGAGAGAAAGGTGAAAAGGGAGTGATTCAAGTAAAGAAGACAGAGATAAAAAATTGAAAAACAGGGAGAAAGAGTGAGAGAGCCGGAGTGAAAAAGGGAACAAAGTAGAAAAGAGTGAAAGAGATCGAAATCGAGCCGATTCCGCGAAAGAGGAAATTACAATTTCTGCCCTTTGGCGGATCGAATTATCAGATCGAATTAGCGTCGGACTTATACATTGTGCTTCCTCTGTCTCTTTCACTTCTCCTCTCTCTGTCGATCTCAACATTTCTCCCTCACCATATCATTCTTTCTCCCTCTCGCAATCAGGATTTTTCCCTCACCCCATCAGGCATTCTCTCTTCCACTGTATCATATGTGAGTGTGTGTTAATTTTAAGCTCTTCTCTTGGTATTAACTTTTTCTCTTTCTTTTTTAAACCCTACATTCTATGGGTGAAGTTGTATTCACTTTGTCTCATCGTTTGTAACAAATTGAAAATCCTCCTTCAAGTATAAAAAATAAGTATACTTGATTAGGATCACCTCCTCGATAAAGCGATATCCTATTATAAAATTATAAAATTCTATTATATGAATTTCTGGCTTGGTATTGGACATCTTGGTATAACATCCATCAAAATAATTGATGAAAGTAATGTTTAATTGAAACTAATTATAAACTTTAAATATCACGTTATAGCCAAATTATTTCATATTTGTTAAGTTAATGAGTTAAATCTGATCACAATAGTTGATATAAATCTACTTTATTTTTATTGTATTTGCATTTAATCTGATCCAACTAGTTGGTATAAATCCACTTTAGTAGGAAATTTTTGGGAACCCTAATGAACATTTCATCCTATAATCTTCTATCAAAATATTTTAAAAAATATGTTATAAAAAAAATTGGAACGATCTCAGGGGTCACCAATTAAGAGTGTAGTGATCTATCTATATCAAGCTTTTATGTTCTTTGTTAGCTTTTATTGGAACATTTCAGAAAATCATTATTATATTTATTATATTATTATTTATTATTTATATTTATTTATATTATTATTATTGTTATATTGTTATTTTATTATGTGACTTATTTCTATCATGTTCTCGCAATAATTAACGATATCACCGATGTCTAACCAATTGACATGATAAAAATAACTCGAACTAATATAAACTTTTGTTGACCGTGAAAACGTTAACAGTTTTCTTAAATCGCGCAAAATGAAGCTCCTCTGGTTATTGGGATTTTTTGCAACAATCCATTATAGCTCGGCTATCATACCCATTAAGGTAAATTATTTGAATTATTTTACATTATATTTTATTACAAGTAAAACCTTGAAATTATAGGCAGATTATCAATTTAGCTTCATTAGCGCCGTAGCGAATTCGTCAAATACAGATATCGTTGATATATCTATGAAAATCGTGACCGTATCACGTGGTGTTTACGCTTTCGCCGGTTTCATCAATATCAAGCAAGAATTAGACGATAGAGAATTCATCGAGTTCACAACGTTCTATAGTGCTACGGGTAGTTCAGATTTCAAGAGGTTGCCCTTCACATACCGAAACAATACGATAACAAATGCTTGCAATGGTCCATATAGAGCATTGATAATGAAATCGGTTAAGGATTGTGCACCGGCAACACCGCAAATGACGAAAAAATGGTGAATAATTGTCATATTTCCACTGATGATTTGCCTAGTCATGTGGCCAAGGGATATTATAAAATTATTATCAAAGGCTCAGGAATTGTCGATATCTATGTAGAGTTTATAACTCGGGCAGAGTCGTTGCATTGAGAAGATTTTGTGTAAACTGTGAATGTGAATTAGTCAAAATATTTAAAATATAAAAAGCTTTTCGTATAAAATCACTATGCTTTATTATTTTATTTATTCCTTTAATTTCATTTCATTTATATTTCATTTTTTTTTTTGTTTTATTTGAGCTTAGTTTATTTAATTTAATTTTTTTTATTTTATTTAAGTGCATTTTAATTTATTTATTTTATTTTAATATTTTTTTTTAACAAAGGTCTATAAATATAAACCATGTAGGGTATAAAAGTCTCAAAGATGCCGGCCAAAAAATATTCACTTTTTTTTAATTTCTCGTATTTGTGAAGATTTAATCGCAAGACCATCCTGTTCTTTGTCTTTGTGCGGACGGTAAAAATAATTCAAAAAAATTAAAAACAACAAAAAAGCAAAAAAAAAAAATAAAAAATAACAACAACCACAAGAAACGGTACCTTGTCATGTGCCAATTTGTTGTAGTTGTTTTACTTGGTCCTCGCTACGGCATTTGTTCACATTTCTGACAGTTTTAATCTTTTTCTTTTGTTCTCCATTGTGTTTGGATATTTTTTGTCTTTGACTTTTAATTTTGATTTTTGTCATTATTCCTTTGATTGTTTTTTATCCAATTTATGTTTTTCGTTTCATGCCTCTGTATGTTTTTTAATATGTTTTTCATTTTTTTTTCAAAACTAGATAGAGGATTTAAATGGTAAATTTTTTGATTACTTTTTTTACTACGACTTGATTTAAAAGTGTGAAAAGGGATGGGGTGAATTAATATGCATTTGGTGAAAATTATCCTTAATCAAAAGAAGTGAAATGTGGGATGGAGAAAGATTTATATGGATCTGATGGAGAGGTTAATTACAAAAGGTTATGGATATAGAAGATTCATCAGAAGCTATTTTATAATTCGAAAGTTGTCTTTCATTAATTGATTAGTGATATAAAACTTACAGTCTATTAAACCAAAATCCAAATAAAAAATATAAATAATATTTCTCTGCAAGGCTAAAAAATTCTAAAAAGAATGTTAATATGAATATAAAAAGAACTAATAATACACATTAGTCGCTATCAAGTTCTATAAAAAGAATATAAATTAAAGAAAAGAAAAAGTCTTAATAACACACATTAGTCGCTATCGAGATTTCCTGAATTACTAAATACATTTTAACAACAACCTTAAGAAGACGTTGAAATCTAAGGAGCAGCTCGATTACACCGAACATGGTAGTTGGCTAAGTAGGCGCCTAATGGAAAATCTCACGAAACCTCGATTAAATACCAGGAACTGTTGTTATGCACACCACACGGAAATCGCATCGTCAAAACGTGAGATGTGCAACATTTTCCATCGACCCCTCACCACACCTGACTTCATCTCACCTCCAACAACTCCATTCCTCCCCTGTACCACCACTATATACCACTCCATATCGTCTTCATCCCAACTCTATCGACTTCATCCAACCTCTTTCAGCTTCATCCCACCTTCATCAAGTGCATCGTGTCCACCTCCCGCGGCTCCATCGGTGAGGCATGAAACAATTTGTTAAATAGTTTATGCGATTATTATGCACAATTAACTATTCGAAGAGTACTTTCCGTCCTACTTCGCCGTCACCTTCAACTCGACTCGTTTCACTCCTCCTCTGCTTCTCTTCTTTTTTCTCTACTCTTCCTACCCACCTTCTCTTACCAAGACGCGTCGTTTGGCCGACGCCACCAACACCACTTGGCCGACGATTTATGCTGCACCTCAATTAGAGGAGCCGCAAGAAGATGAAGAGGTGAGAAGGTAGTGGAAAGATCGGGAATGAGGAGCAGAGATGTTGAAGAAGAAGAAGTGATGGGGTATGAAGAGGAAAGATGTTGAGGAGCAAGTGGTGGTAGGAAGAGGAAAAAGAGGTGGAACGATGGAGAACTAAAGCTAGGAGGACGGTAGTGAGGACGAAGATGTAAAAAAAGAAGGATGCGGGGAGGTTCGGGTGAAAGACAGAAAAAAAACACACCAGTAAATGTGTGGAAGGATGGATGGTAGGAAGGCAAGATAATAATTTCGTGTTCACAAGAACATTTGCACGCACTGTAATTTACTTAAAGCTCTCGCTGTGCAACTCGTAATTTTCTTACACGCCTCATTCGCCTCCTTCTTTCAATCTCTCACTCGTCTCTGTCCCTGTTCTCTGTTCTCTCTTCCTCTCACTCTCCCTCCTTCCTTTGTTCTCCTTACATTTACTAGCGGCATCGACATGAGGAGAGAGAGAGAACATAAATAACACCAACAAATAACTTAAGCACGGAAGCCAAAGCAACAACATTAACAACAACAAACAACAATCATAAGAGTTATGGCGGCAACATGTTGATTGTTTTTGTTGTTGTAACAGATATTGTTAGTGTTTTTTCTTGGAGATTGTTGTGGTTGTTGTTGTTTGAGCAGTTGTTGTTATTATGAGCTGAAGCTGTTGTCGATTTTTGATGTTAATGATGCGCATGCGTTGCTTACGTTTACGTAGCGTTAAGATTTGTGAGAATCTGCGAAGCATTGGCAACACTAAACAATTACAACAACAATGAAAACAACTACAACAATAATAACTACAACAACAACCATATCTATATGAAAAACAAAAAAATCCTATATGAACCAAAGAAAAAACTTCTGTTTGAACAACAATGATTCCTATATGAAAAACAACAATTTCTACTATAATAACAACAACATTTTTTGTATGAACAGCAATTGCATCAACAATTGCAACAACACTTGGTGTAGCAGCAGCAGCAACAACAACAACAATAACAACTCACGTTTAAATCAAGTCACGCACTTTTGATGTCATGTTTTTTCATGGCTAGTTGTTGGCGGTAAAAGATGTTGTTGGTGGAAGATTTTATTGTTTTTGGTATGAGATATGTTTTTATTTTTTGTGAATTTGTTTTTTAATTTTTTGCTGTTATTATTTGTTCATTGCGTATATATTTTTTTCTTTTTGTTTCTCTCAGTGTATTTTCATGCACATCGATCGTGTGTAATTATTTGCTATCTTGCGGTTGCAGGTTTTTTTCTTTGACTCCATATAGGATAGAGAAGGAGGGGAAGGAGGAAAGAGAGGACCTGAAGCAGGAGGGTTATGTTGAGGAGGCGTGTCATGAAGGGGGCGGGTCGGAATCGCGGAGGCGCCAATGCAAAGATCGTGGCGCTTTGAATGGCAACTGGAACAACGACTGTAAAATCACTGCTTTTGCCACCGGCTGCAATTAGCGAGGGAGCGACCAAGAGGAAGAAAAAGATAGTGATAAAAACCATGGAGTGAAAGGGAGAGAAGAATATGTAGGAGTAGAATGATAGACAAAGAAGGGAGTGGTAGACGTGGAATGGAAAAAGTCGTGATTTGGAAAAATTGCAGTAAAACGTGCGTGCGCAAGATTACAACGATTTGTTGAAAAACCTGGCAGCATAATTTGGAAAATTTTTCAACTTTTTATTGAACATTTTTAAATCTAGTTGAAATATTTATATATGAATATTTTTATGTTAAGGATAAAATTTTTAATTTGATGTTTTCAAATCGTATGCTTAATTTTTTATTGTAAAATATTGGATATATATTTTTTATTTATTTTTATTTTATATATTTATATTTTTAAAATTTATTATTTTTAAATATCCGAATTTAATATTTTAAACTATGAATTTTATATTTTTAAGTGTTGAACTTTAATATTTAATTTTATTTAATTTAAAATTTTTGATATTTCTAATTTACGAATATTTAATTTTATATTTGAATTTTGTTTTTTAATATTTAATTACAATTACAAATATATATATTTGAATTTTATCTATAAAAAAAAAATATGAAAGAATTTAAATTTTTTATATTTGAGATTATGAATTTTTTATTTCTAAAGAATTTCTAAAAGTTTTAATTTTATATTTGTAAAATTTTGAAATATGAATTTAGTATTTTCAAATTTATGTGTATTGTTTTTGTACATTATTTAATTGTTTGCTTCTTGTTCAAGATATTATTAAAATTATGTTAATAAATTTAATTATTCAAGAAGGATAGAAGATTATAAATTCACTTGCATGCCAAACTAAATCTAAATTGATTTAAACTGGAATTGGATATATTTCTTCTACGCCTTCAGAGGTTCCTGAGATTCGTCCCCTTTGTGCTAGCAGGGCATGAAATGCAAGCATGAAGTCGAATTGCGTGACACAGAATTTAATTAGGCGCAACTGACAAATTAACAACAACAAAAAACACTATATCAGGAGGAAAAAATTTTACTATAAGAGGGGAAATATGAACATTAAAAGAAAAATTATAAAATCATGACAAAATAAAAAATAATAAAAATTGTATATACAAGATAAACCAAAGAAATTTATAGTTAATGTCAAAAAAAAATAGAATTTATTAAAATTCGAAAATAAGAAAAATCATAGGAAATATAAAAAGTAAAAAAATATAATTTCCGACATAAAAAAAAACTGTGAAGAACATCAAAAACAACAAAATTTTAAACTATGTAAATAAATAAAAAATCTTGAACTATCTTTTTTACAACAATATCACAAATAACATAACATAACATGAAAAAACTCATAAATAACAAAGTCATCAACAAGTAGAAAATCATAATCAACAAAGACATGAACAAGAAAACCATCAACAAAATAGTCATCAACAAGTAAATCATCAACAACAACAAAACCAACAAGAAGAAAATAATTAACAACATCAAGAACAACGAAATCATCGACCACATCAACAATATCAACAAAACAGACCAGCCACAAGAACCACATTAAAAATAACTATCAACAACAACCACATTAATAATAACTATCAACAACAACCAACCAACAAAAGTAACAATAACAACAAAACTAACAATAACAACAAAAATACCCTTAACAACAAAAGTAACAATAATAACAAAAGTAGTCATAACAACAAAAGTAACAATAACAACAAAAGTAACAACAACCACCTGAAAAAATTGCATTAATAATTGAATCAAATGCACGTGACGTTGAAGACCACAGCGATGATGTCGACAACGACAACAACATTGTTGTCGACAACGACGACGCCAACCATAACATCGTTGTTGACGCCACCGTCAACGCCGACTGCAGAAACGGCAACAGTTGCAGCGACGCCTCCACCGGCCGAAACCGAAGCTCAAAGAACGAACTCGTGGTTGAACGAACCCCTTCGGCCGAAGCCCGAGGCGTCGGCACGATTCACGAGAGTCGTCAACGTTGGCTGCATCATTGACGGCATCGTTGTCGTCACTCTTGTCGGCATCGCTTCTCGTCGTCGTTGCCGTTGAGAATATCGTCATCATCGTTGTCGTCATTCATGTCGTCATCGTTGTCGTCGTTTCACTCCGATCATCATCGCTCATAATTCAAAAACCCAAATGAGGTTGTTTTGCAGCAGAGTGGGCAACACAACAATGTTGCTTGTAAAGCGTCGTTGTTGTTATGAATTTTATTGTTTTTGTTGATGTTTGTGTTGTTGATGTTATTGTTCTTGTTGTTGATGTTTGTCTTGTTGATGATGTTCTTGTTATTAATGTTGTGAATATGTTTTGTTCTTGTTGTTGATGTTATTTTTTTTTCTTTAACATTTTTCTTCCTTATATTTTGTTATTCTTGATGTTGTTATTGTTGATGATAATATTGTTGTTGCTGTTTCTGTTGTTCTTGATGATTTGGTTGTTTCAATTGTTGTTGGTGCACTTTATTGTTGTTTGTTGTTGTTGTTTGTTTATTGTTGTGGCACTTTAGTTTATTGTTGCAGGATTTCAGATTGTTTGTTGTTCTTAATCGTGATGCGCATGCGCAGCGGATTGTTGCTGAAACGCTCGCCACGAACAAATTATCATTTAAAAGATATTAAAACTGAAACAAAGTGTCTGAAACAAAGTGCTGGAGAGATGATGATGGAGGAAGAAAAGGGGAAAAAAAGGGCTTCATGACGGATCAAAGGGGGTCTGAAGGGTACCAAATAGCGTCTTAAATTGATGCGAGTTCTTGCCGGAAAAAGAAGAAGGAGAAGATGATATGAGGAGAAGTGATAAGAGCGGCTCTGAGAGTACGAGAGGTTCGCAAATCCCGCAAAGACGTCAGCGAAACCTTGATGCAATTATGTGAAACATGAAATTTCTCTTAATACAACATAATTAAATGATTTTATCTTGCATTTCATGATATCTGACAGACAAAGAGGAAGACAGAGAGAAAGAGAGGGGAAAAGTTAACGTTATTTTTATTTAACTTTATTGACTTTATTAAAACGTTGAATTAATTTTTTCTTTATTTTTATTTTAACGGCCAAAAGCTTTTTCTTTATTTAATATATTTTTGCAAGTTTTTTACTATTTTGATAACATTATATTGCGTTATGTAAAAGTCGCATAATTTGTATGATTTTATGCAGCTGGGAATTCAGGTGGAAAAAGAAAACGGGGCTTTATTATAATATTATTAATATGTATTCACTTTATCATTGTATATTTTACTACTGCTGATTTTATTTATATTTCTTTTAATATTTTAAATTATTTATTTTATTTATTTTTTTTATAATCCTATTTTAATTGTTTTAATAATTATTTTATTTTGTTTGATTTGTATCGTTTACTTTTCGTTTTTTTTTCATTTTTGTTTTTTTTTCTGCATTTAATTAAATTTTTCAATATTTTTGTATGTTTTTCCTACATTGTTTTCCTACTAAACATTTTACAACTATTTTATTTTTAAATTCTACATATTTTAAACTAAATTAAATAATTTCATTGAATTGTTTAATATATTTTATATTTAAAATTATTTTATATTTATTGAATGTTTAATTTTGATTATTAAATATATAAAAAATATAAATACTTTTTCCTCCTCTGGTAATATTTATTATTTTTATATTTCTGTTTAATTAAGTCAGTATTTTTAATCTTTTTATATCATATTTTTTATTTTATTTGGTACTTATAAAGTTTTTTGAATTGAATAATTTAGTTTTCATTTATTGGAATTTTATAAACATAAAAACATCCATCAGCAACAAAGTAAGACTTTTCATACATTCACCCAAGGTGCAGATCAATTTAAAAATTATTTCAAAATACTTTATCAAAATTCTCCAAAAAAAAAACTGGTGGCGTTGAGTGAACTCATTACGGTTGATTGCTTGCGAACCCTTTGACTCCTGTTGGCTCGAGACACACGGCCATTAAGTTATTAAGTTTTAACTTGTTGCAAGTGTTGGTCATCATCTTCCTTCGTGATGAGAGAGACAAAGAGACGGACAGACGGCGTGATGAGATGGACAGACAGCCAGACAGACGGTGATGGTGCAGCAATTTTTATCAATTTTCATTAGCAACAATTTAAGTAATAATAACAACAACAAGTTTTATACCAACAATAAGACTAATAATACCAACAACAAAAGCAATAATACAAGCACAAGTTGCAACAATATAATAAAAATTGACGATGCAAAAAATATCGCATTGTTGAACGCAATTAGCTGCAATGAGCGAAAATTACACACTTAAATGCAAACATTATAAAACAGCAGCAAGTGGAAGTTGCAAGCAACAACAAAAGGTGGCAGCCGGCAAAAGCTGGCAACAATTGCATGTTATCAACCTACAACAATAACATTAATAATAATAACAACAACAATGAGAAACGACAACAATAAAAAAACGACAACAACAATAACAAACGATAACAACAATAACAAATGGCAACAACAATAACATACAACAACAACACTAACGACTGGAACAAGCAGAATAAAAATTTCACGGCAACATTGTTTTTCACTTAAACACTTTGCACTTGCCACTGTTGTTGCTTCATTGTTGTTGTTGTTGTTCGTGTTCAATGTTGCTATCGTCATCTGATGGCATTATTATTTTCTCTTTATTGTTGTTGTTGTTGTTATCTCCTTTTTGCTTTCTCTGTGTTGTTGTTTAAACCTCCATTTGATAGAGTTGTTTGACTTCCTTTGATATTGTATGAAATTGTTGCTCGATCGACATCGACATCGCTTCCGCATGTTGTCAACAAAATCAATCAGAAATCAAACAATGTGATGCAATTGAAATCAAGTCATCATCTATGATAATTTTCATTGTTGTTGTTGATGCAATTTTGTTGTTATTGTTGTATTTTCATTGGTGTTTTTACATTTTTAACAGCATTTTTCCTTGTTATTGATGCATTTTCGTGTTTGTTGCTCTTTTTGTATCACTTGTAAATATTTGATTTAATTTGTATGGCTTTTGGAGAACATGCATCAAGTGCAATTAAAACAATTATCACCTCGAACAAGTTTTAATTACTTAAAATTACAAATAACAAATTTTTATGCACAGAGAAAAAATATTCATAACATAAATATGACACTAATATGTAGTTAAATATTTGCACAATAATTTATAACAAAATATTTTAATAAAGGTTATTATTGAGAAAATGATTAAATTTAAAATATCAAATTTATTTTTAATGAAAATTTTTAATTTTATATTAATTATTATATTTTTGCATATTATTTTTATTACTAAAATTAATAATTTTTCTTTGAATACTATTTATTTTTATTGTAAAATTTTTAACAGAAATATATCACATTATTTGAATATTTAAAAATGAAAAATAAAAAATTATTTATGTCTTTTATCCGTAAAATTTTACCTTAATTAATTTAATTCATGCTTTTATTGAACTTCAGTAATAAACTGATATTTATTCAACAATTAAGTTAATTTTTTTATGTAAATTTTCAACACAGTTAATTTATTGTTCCTTCCGCTTTCAAGTTTTTACACCAAATCCACAAAAAGTAAAAAAACGATCAACACTTGTAGACATTTCCGTCGATAGCAGGAATTTATGCAATTTCAACAAATTTGTTGTAAAGTAAAATGAAAATCCATTAAAAATATTCCATAAAAAATATTCCCACACACACATATGTAGATCGTACAAGTATCAAAGGCAAACAATCATAAAGAAAAATAATTAATTTGCATGTCAATTGTTTTCCATTTCATTTGGAAAATAAATAAATTGTAATTCGACTGTTGTTGACAACGGGCTTTTGAGCACAACGTTCTGAACGAAAATGTCACAACAATGAGAACAGCAACAACAATAACAAGAACAACAACATTTACAACAACAAATAAGACAAACAACAACAAATACCACAACAAAATCTCAATCATCCCCAATGAAAACAACAGCAGCAACATCTCCCACGGCATTGCAACAAATTAATTTCAAATCGAGAAATAAAAATACGATTCCGAAAATTCAATTGGAATGAAATGTTGTGGCCTCCGGAGAAAATTTTCATCATGTTTACTTGTTGGCAAATATATGTAAAATACTGTGTGAAATGGGAAAAAAGAGAATATGCGAGAGAGAAAGACAGAAAGATAGAAATAAAGAGACCAAATTTATGTTGAACTGACAGCTATAAAATTCTTTGATTATAAATATCAGTTTTTATCTGTTGATTTTTAGATAGGATTTTTTCTAATTGGTTTTATTGAATTTCTTTTCGTGGCCGGATTTTTGAATTTGTATTTGAATATACATTTTTAATTTAAATTTTATTTTAAAAATTCGTTATTAAATTTAACAGTTTTATGGTAATTTTATTTTATTTTTTACTTCGATTTTATATATGTAACTTTCGTATGTAAATAAAAATTCTCTCATTTTGCGTTTTATTAAAAACCTAAATAATTCAATAATTAATGTTAATTATTTTATTTTTAGATTTTTATTTAGAAATATATGTTTGATTTTAATAGTTTAATTTTATATTATGTGGCTATATCTTATTTATTTCTTTTGTTTTTTGATTTATTATTTTTTTTTTAATTATTTATTTATTTTATTAATTTATTTTATTATTTTTATTTTTTATTTTCTTATTGTTTTTTTTTTGTGTAAATAAAACTTCTCTCATTTCGCGTTTTTTAGGTGAAAATCTCCATAATTCGACAATTAATATTAATATTTGGTAATTTAATATTCAAGGCAGCGCCATTATTAATAACAACAAATCGAACCAAGACTACAACAACAACCGACACCAACAACATGAGTCAATGATGTTCAGTTTTTTGTTGTTATTGTTGTTGTCGTTTTTGGTGACATCATTAACTCTAATACATTATAATTCACAGGGGTCTGATTGAAATTTATTGGGGTTTTGTGTTTTTGGCTTTTTCGTATTTATCAAATTTCGTTTGTGGGTACGATTTTTATTTTAAAAAGTGGGTTTTTATTAATGTTCGGTTCATTTATCTCCACGGTCGATACCTGCTCCATCGTCTTCGTCTTCGTCGTCGTCGCCGACAAGAGAAACAGATTTTTTTAATTATTTCTGACATTTTAATGGTTCCTGTTGTTATTTCGCCAAATGACATTTGAATAAAACATATGTTGCCAATTATTATAGAGGAAGTAGGAGTGTGTGGTCTGCAAACCAGCTGCCATAAATCACTATAGTTTTACCATAATTATACAAAAAAAAAAAATGAAACTCAAGTGTGCTTTTCGTGATAAGAAACTCGTGTTCAAATGTCGTAAAAGGAGAAAAGTGATTTTTCTTCTTAACCTTTGGTTTTCTATAAAATAATTTGCTTTTTGTATAATCGCTTGCTGTTTCTATATAATCGTTTAATTTTTCTTTGTAATCGTTTCATTCTTTATGATTTTATTTTATATTTATTTTATAATCAAATGCTTTTATTTTTAAATTATTGGTTTTTCATTTAATTGCTAATAATCTTAATAATCGATTTCTTAATAATCGATAAAATTAATCAATTACTTTTTTCTTGTAATCTTTAATTTTTTTATATAATCAATTGATTTTTTATATAATCGGTTGATTCTTTTTTTTATTATTTCATTTTTTTAAATATTTTATTAATGTTTAATATAATCAATTGCTTTTTTTGTAATTTCTTGATATATAATTAATGGAATTTTCTTTAAAATCATTTGATTTTTCATAATCGTTTTTTTGTTATTTTTTTAATAGTAGTTATTTTTTTTTTTTTAATATTTGATTTTTCTATTTTGTATATAATCATTTGATTGTACAACAAAGTTATTCGCAATCCACAATACCCATTAATAGTTCATTGATCCCTTTATGTGGTGTTAAACCCAGAAATGGATTCAAGGAAATGAGACCCTTGGGGTCCTTTCAACCACCCATCAACAACCGATACTAACACTAACACCATCACCATCACCAATGTCATAAACAACTCCATCATTTCAGCATTTCCATCATTTCAACATCTCCATCATCCATTCACAATATGGATGACGATTGATTAATGACTCCGTGCACTTAGTGCCGGCCGTAATAACTCATTAGAACGATGGCATGCTGTGACAAATGCTCGATGAATCGGACAACAACATAAATATTAATAAACCATTGACCTGTTTCTTTGGAGTTCCCTATGGAAACCTCCTCTTGACCCCCTGGATTGACCAACCCCAAGATGGATTTCATAAACACACGAAGGATTTACACAACCCCAAGAAGAATTTCCACAACCCCATGAAGAATCCTGACCAAACTTCGATGGTATAAAAGCTCGTCATCCGGATCCAAACGGAAGAGTTACTTCGGCGAGGTGTCAACGAGAGGACTTCGAGAGGATTTCGAGAGAACTTTGCAAAGGATCAAAAATAATAAAGTTTATAAAAAATATCAAATGATGATCAAATCACTTGCCCTCTTGGCCATGTTGTTGCTGCTCGAGCTGGAGTTGGTGCGACAGAGCGAAGCCTTTCGTTACTCCCACCGGGGACCGGCGGTGGCGACGAGAACTGCGAGACCCTGAGGTCCGAGATCCACCTGATCAAGGAGGAGTTCGATGAGCTGGGACGGATGCAGAGAACCTGCAATGCCGATGTGATGGTGAATAAGTGCGAAGGACTTTGCAATAGTCAGGTTCAACCGTCGGTGATCACGCCAACGGGGTTTCTGAAAGTGAGTGAACAAAATTCCAAATAAAAGTTCAAAATTTTTGATGGAGTTTAATGATGGATTTTTTAAATAATTTTTTAAAGGGTTTATTTTATTAATTTTTAAATGATTTTTTTGATGAATTTTTTCGAGTTTTTCAATGAATTTTTTATAAATTTTTTGATGGATTTTTCATAGTTTTTTTGATGGATTTATTTTAGGAGTGCTATTGTTGTCGCGAAAGTTTCTAAAGGAAAAAATCATTACTCTTTCACATTGCTACGATCCGGACGGCCAGCGTTTGACCTCGCCGGAAATGGCCACCATGGACATTAGGCTGCGAGAGCCGACCGACTGCAAGTGCTTCAAGTGCGGCGATTTCACGAGATAAATACTAGAATTTCGAGAACCACAAAAATATTCCATCAAAAAAATACATTCATATAAAATCAGTTAAAAAATAAATCTGAAGAATGGGCACAAAAAATTAGTTAATGAAATATTTGTTGAGATTTTCATGTCACCAGGAAAACTCACAAAATCCATATTTATAGAAAACTTAATAAAGAATTTTTGAAAGAAAAAAATATTTTTTAGAATATTTTCCAATATAACTCGGATATTAAAATTCAGAAAATTCGAGTATCAAAAGGCAGAAAACTCGTATATTAAAATGTAGAAAATATCGTCTAAAATTTCAAAAAAAAATTCAATATTCCAAATGTTATTTTTTCGAAACACCTGAAAATCTCGTATGAATTTCTCTGACACCCAAGAATGGTATGCGGAAATATTTACATATTCTATATTGAAATGAAAAGTAAAATAAAAAATTCCATGCAATATCTCTAAAACTTGAGGGGACAAAAATAAAAATTCTGAAATGACAAAGGCGGAATTTTCGACACCTGATAAATTCACACGAATTTCGGCAAAATAGTTGGTATGAAAAAGAGTTCGTGTTTCAAAATAAATTCGAACAGAAAATGGAAAATTTTCTATTAAAAAAAAAACACACTCTAAAAATATTAAAGAAATAAAATCTTCTATATGCAGTTCTTCTATTTCAAAAATCACAAAATAAAGACACAAAAACTCGTCCATTCCATTTAAAAAAAAGAAATGTCAATAATAATGAATAAAATCTCTTCTATCTAGTTCTAAACAAGTCTCATATGTATTTTCAAGAATCGAAAGCGAATAAGTGAAATAGAATAAAGAAGAAATGGAATGGAAAAAAATTAAATGTAAAAAAACGAAATGGAAAATATTTGAAAATTCCCTCTGATGGAAGTTTCACAACAGACGACCATCGTCAGCTTGACAACAACCATCGTCAGTTGGGGCAATAGCAACAATAACAACAACATTTGAGTGCAACTGCTGTCGCTCCCTTAGGCCACATCAACACTTGGCTTTCGCCAAAAATGTCAACGGCCTCTGGGCAGGCAGCAGGGATTTTGATTTAGTCGAACTTTGACATAAATTATTTAGGCGTTGACGATATTTTTTTTTTTGTTTTTGCATTTGTTTGTGTTATTTTACGTAACGTAACGTAACGAAAGGCAAGTTGGGGTCGAGTGGAGCCGATTTGAGTTGGGGTCGAGCCGAGTCGGATTTAGTTGAGGGCTGGCGTCCACCGTCTGACCCGATGTCGCCCGGGGACCGAGGCGATGTGTCAACATGTGGCAGCTGCTCGTGATTAACACGACCTGAGGCGGGGATGGGGACAAAGAGTGGCGAGAGAAAGATTTGAGGGGTGAAAGGGAGGCCTCAAAGTGGTCATGAGAGGGTCAGGAGACGGCCAGAGGTTAGCCAAAGAGAAGCCCAAAGGTTTTGAAAAAAACTCAGAGGTTGATTGAAGTGACAAAAAAATACAAAACAAAGCATTGAAAGAAATCGAAAACTCCATCCGATTTGTGCTAAGCGTTGAATTTTTCTTCAATTTCCAAACCTAATCCTGTGTTTTTCGAAACAACGACGACACAATCCCTTTTGACCACAATTTTAATTTAAACTTCAAAAACCTCAACCGAAGTTAGATATATAAATGTGTGTTTGTGTTGGAGTGGAAAAACCACACACCACACACTCGCATATATGGACAAGTTCGCACACATGTTAAACCACAAAATGAAGTGGCAACAGAATCATTTGAACCCATGTTGAAATTTCAGGAAAAACACACGAGATTCCAGAGAAGACCAGAGAGAAGAGAGAGAAAGAGAGAGATGAGAAGAGAAGAGAGATAAAGAGAAAGAGAGATAAAGAGATAGTCCAGAGGAGAATGGGATGGGGGAGAGAAAACCCAAATGATGGAGAAGACAAAAGTCGAAGGGAAGCGAAGTGAAAAAACCCAGGGAAGTGAAGACAAAACCCAATGGGGATTGTGGAGAGAAAAATACACAAACCCATGGACATGAAAACACACACAACTTCACACATATGTGTAACGACTCACACACACCACAAGTCACAATGTGGGGGGGTATGGGAGAAGGCAAATAAGGCAACGTCCCTGATTGTCCTCAACTTGGTGAGTTCCAGGACCATCCTTATCCCTGCCTAATCCAAGTTGACACACATCCTCCTCGTGGAGCCCCCTGGATAGCTATACAACAGCCGTTGATAGTAAACTAAAGTGTGCAGCGAAAAAAAAATCCAAGTGCGTCTGACCCATAGTGGGCGGCTTCTTGGTCAGCGTCTGATCCCCAGATTAGGGGCGGCTGAATATAAACCTGGCAGAAGGTATAAAATGCTAGTGGCTGCAACCACGAACTAAAATCGTTTGCAGACAATGGAAGGCCCACTAAGGAATTCTATTACGGTGCAGGGAGTCGGATCCCCAGTACCGGCGGCCAGCGGGAGTAAGCAAGCGGGCTCCGGGCCGTCGTTATCCAACGACCGCAATGCTACGGTAGTGGCAAACTTGGCTACCGTAGCAGATATTGCTACAAGCAACACGGGAGACGGACATGTCGAAGAAAACCCGTTCAAGAAGGTGAGCAAGGTGCTAAGATCCCCACCGGGTACACCCCTCATAATGTTTGACTCGCCAGCAGAGGCTGTGAGGAATAAAATTCCTCCACCAACTGAGGCTAGAGTTCAGGCCCCATTGGCAAGGAAGGATACACTTGCCGTTTTGGGTGAAATAATTGAGGAACTCACCCAAATGATAGGAGGCACCAGGCGAACAATCCACCAACCCATGAGAGACTTAATTGCCTCGATAGGGAGAACGCACAAGAAGCTGGAAAGAGAAATAAATGCTCAAAGTCTCTCCATGCAAGGAAGTGATGTTATATTACTGACACCAACGCCCAACGAGAGAGAAGGTGGTCTCCTCAAGAGGACAAGAGAGCGCGAAGAAATCCCTGAGCGCCAGACACCTCCGAAGAAAAACCGGTCAAGTGCTAAGGTAGAAGTATCGCACAAAGAAATACCAAGGAAAGACGTCACTGAGACATCGAATAAAGAAGAGTGGAAAACGGTATACACTAAGGGTAAACCCAAAACTAAGATGAAAAAACCCAAGACGAAGCCTGTGAAACCTGACGCGCTAATAATAGCTAAACGAGGGACCATGAGCTACAGTGACATATTGAAAGCTGTAAAGAAGGACGAAAATCTGAAGCAGCTTGAAGAAAATGTTACAAAAATCAGGATGACGGCTAGGGGCGAAATATTGCTGCAGCTAAACAAGACGCAAAATACCAGCACTCAAGCATTCAGGGATGCTGTGAGCAAATCGCTAGGTGAAGAAGCTGAGATTAGGGCCCTATCACATGAAATCCAGATAGAAGTGAGAGATCTCGATGAAATCACCACCGAGCAAGATATAGCAGAAGCGGTGAAACTGCAAGTCCCGAAGTTATCAAACTTTGACAAAAAATATATAAAAAGCATGAGAAGAGGGTACGCAGGAACACAAATTGCCGTAATTGGACTCCCTGCTCAGGAAGCGAAAGTTCTCTTGAACGAGCAGAAACTTAAAATCGGATGGGTTATCTGCAGGATCCGAGAAAGAGAAAATCTTCCTACTAGGTGCTACAGATGTCTGGAGTTTGGACATATTGCGAAAAGCTGCAAAAATGAAGACAGAGGCGGTTGTTGTCTTAAATGCGGAGAAAAGGGACATATAGCAAAACGCTGCACAAACGACGCATGCTGCATACTCTGCAAAAGTAAGAAACGCTTAGATGTCCGACATCAAGCAGGAAGCCGATTGTGTCCGGCGTACCATGACGGACTGAAAATACGACATAAATGAATATACTCCAGTTAAATCTGAATCATTGCGAAGCAGCACAGGAACTTCTGACGCAAAATATTTTTGAGAATAAAATTGACGTAGCAATCTTATGCGAACAATACAAGAGTGAGCAGTCTGGAATATGGCTGTCAGATACTAAAAAAGTGGCAGCAATCTGGGCCTGTGGAAAAGATGCAATTCAAGATCGCCCGGTCATAAACGAGGAGTATTTTGTTTGCGCAAAAATCAGTGGTACCTACTTATATAGCTGCTATGCGCCACCATGTATGCAGCACTATGACTTCGAAGCCCTATTAGATAGATTAGTAGCTGACGCTAGGGAAAAGAACCCCAAAATCATCGCAGGTGATTTCAACGCATGGGCCACAGACTGGGGAAGCAAAACGACAAATCAGCGTGGTCACTCAATTCTGAGAGCATTTGCATCGCTTGACATGGTAATATTAAATACCGGGACTACAAATACATTTCAAAAAAATGGAAGAGGATCAGTTATTGACATAGCCTTTGCTTCAAGCTCATTGGCACGACGAGCGAAATGGGTCCTTAGCAACATGTATACACATAGTGACCATCAGGCAGTATTGATAAAAACGGGACACGCTCGGCAGTTTGATCATACGCCCAGAGTAAAAATCAAGGGATGGAAAATCGAAACACTTGACGAAGAAATATTCAAAATAATGCTCTTGTCGCAAAATTTGACTTTTGACAGTAACCCCAACGAAGCAGCAGAACTTTTGACTAAACGCATTAGTGACGCATGCGATGCATCAATGTGTCGAAAAGGCCAACCTGGAGAAAACCAGCATATTGGTGGAATGATGACATTGCAAAGAAACGAAAGGCATGTCATAGGGCTCGAAGAAAACTGCAACAAAACCGACTAGCTAGTGAACACACCAGACTGCGTGACTGCTACAAATTAGCCAGGAAGGAGCTTAAACTGACGATAAGACAAAGCAAGAAAAGCTGCTTTAGAGAACTTTGTCAAAAACTTGACGAAAATCCCTGGGGAGCAGCATACAGGATTGTCATGACAAGGCTGAAAGGCGGCAAAACACAACCTCCCACCTGCCCAAAACTTCTTAAAAAAGTTGTCGAAACACTGTTTCCAAACGTAGCTAGTGAAGATCAAGAAGTCCAAACTCTAGAGCAAGACATAACACATAATATCCCGCCGTTAAGACAAGAAGAAGTATTGGGTGCATCGAAAAGATTTGCAGACAACAAGGCACCTCGTATAGACGGAATACCAAATAAAGTTCTGAAAGTAGCTGTAGAGCAATCACCTGAGAGTTTTACTGAGACATATTCAAAATGCCTAACCCAAGGTATTTTTCCAAAAAGATGGAAAATACAAAGGCTAGTCCTTTTACCTAAAGGAAACAAGCCACCGGGTGAACCAGGATCTTACAGACCACTTTGCATGATCGACACAATGGCAAAAATCCTTGAGCGAATAATATGTGTGCGTCTGGAGAATCATGTAAGTGAAGTAAATGGACTAAGCGAAGAACAATACGGATTTCGAAAAAACAGATCTACAATTGATGCTGTAAAGAAGCTATGCACGATAGCAGCAAAGGACATAGAAGGCACTAGGTGGCTGTATGGCACGAAGGAATATTGTGCAGTCATAACCCTAGACATAAAAAATGCGTTCAACACGGTAAACTGGAAAAATATCGTGAACACGCTCAGAAGACTGCGTACACCAGAGTACTTAGTTAATATTGTGACAAGCTACCTTTCTGAAAGAGTGCTGATCTATGAAACAGATGACGGGGTAAAGACCTACAAAGTTACTTGCGGAGTTCCACAAGGATCGGTACTTGGTCCGCTACTGTGGAATATTGCCTATGACGAGGTACTCCGTCTTCCGGTGCCCAGAGGAGTAAAGATAATAGGATATGCAGATGATATTGCGGTGACAGTCGTGGCAAAGGATATTAAAACTATCCAAACCCACAGCAAAGAGGCCACAGACATAGTTAAAAATTGGCTAGATACTGTGGGTCTAGAATTGGCAGGCCAAAAGACAGAGGCTGTTCTAATCTCCAGTAGGAAAAAGCTGGAAAAGATCACGCTTAATATAAATGGCTACGATGTGCCCACTCAGTGTGCAGATACCTAGGCGTAATGATTGATGCCAGACTTACATATAAGGTAGATATAGAAACCGTGTGCGAAAAGGCTTCGCGTGTACAAGCAACGTTGGCTAGACTTATGACCAACATAGGAGGTCCGAGCCAAATCAGACGAAAACTGTTGGCAAAGGTTACTCAATCGGTAGTTATGTACGCTGCGCCGATCTGGGCTACGACTTTAAAACAAAAAACATATGCAAGGAGTGTAAACTCAATTTTTCGACTTAGTGCCTTACGTGTATGCAGTGCCTTTCGCACTGTATCCCATGACGCAGCAAGCATCATATCTGGATGTCTGCCGGCCGAAATTCTAGCCATAGAACTGCAAAGAATGTACGAGAGAAGGAAACGAGAAAATAGATCTCTAACAACCAGAGAAATTGACGATGAAAGAGAATTAAGTATACAAAACTGGCAGAGTTTCTGGGACCAATCGACCAAAGGACGCTGGACGCATCGTCTGATAAGAAGGATAGAGCCATGGCTCTTAAGAAAAAGTGGAGAAACAAATTTCTATCTGACACAGTTCCTCACAGGACATGGTTGTTATAGAGAATATCTGCACAAGTACAGACATGACGAATCTCCGCAGTGCCCGGAGTGTGATGAAAATGAAAATGCAGAACATGTATTTTTCAAATGCCCAAGATTTAGCTGGGCTCGCACAAAATTGGAGGAAAAAACTCATATACGAGTAACACCAGACAACATCATCGGCTGTATGCTTCAGTTAGATGAAGTGTGGGATTGCATGAGTGGAATATGTTCAATGGTGCTTAAATACCTCAGAGAACAGGAAAGAATTAGGCATAGTGATGTTGGAGAAACCTGACAAACTATAGAAGAAAAATGAAGATGATAGTAACAAAACAGTTAAATAAGTAGAAGGAGGTAGATTTTAACTCCACCCTGCCCTGTGAGGGAATGCCTACATTGGCTGTACCACAGGGGCCACAAACAGGGACGTGTGTGCTTAGGAGAGGATTAGTACGTAGGCGCCGCTGTGAAGCGGTGAATCGTGCATGCAGGCAGACCGGTCTGTCTGTATCTTTCGAAGATTACCTCTACCTGGATACGTATTATCAAATAAAAAAAAAAAAAAAAAAGAAAAAAAGTCACAATGTGTGTATCGAAGACACACACCACAAGTTCACCAACGCCACCTAGCGTCAAGATAATTTGCGTAGCTAGCACCACTGGGTTGGGATACTAGCTAAACGCTATGCTGCACAAGTTCACCACTGTTGGCGCTGCTGCTCACCACGTGCTCACCACGTGCTTCAAGACAACAACAACCAACCACACACGTGTTATCACTGAGGAAAATGTTTTTCCTTAGTTTCTTCGTGAAGAAACGTCCAAAATGGCTAAAAAATTAGTCCAAATTTCGCGCACACACTTCACTTCCCGAAACACAGCAATTTCACAATTTTCCCGCAGGAAAAAACTTCGTAAAGACACTTTGAAAGAACACTCGGTCGGAGAGACGAAAACACACGACTGTACCGCTCGAGAGTAAACGCCAAAGTTCTTTTCGCTCGCCGCTACTAAGAAAATGAATGACAGGGACAGAAATCCTTATATGTGTTTAACGTGGACACCTGCCGTGAAGGCTCAATTCCACGGTGGTCTTAGCACCGGACTGTAAACAATGCGTCAGTCAACGCCCCACCGGTAACACAATGTTACCGATAGTACCAAATTTATTACTCATGCGTAGGAGCATGAGTCTACCCCTTGGGTGTGGAGCGAGGCCTATCTAACACCTCTTCCGTTCTATCGGTCACGGCACCGGGTTGAAATACACAACTCCACGCCGAGCTAACACTCTACCTGCGATGTAGGTATTAAACCACAGCCACCACGAAACTCCCCGAAGGGCCGTTCCCAACTAGCCAGCAGAGATGGCCTAAGCCATCTCTTGGGCTAACTGGCTACCCGTGGTACCAGAAAACCTCCGGTCAGGTGTTGTAGCAGATGAGCTACTACCAGTTGGACGTCCTACCGTCCTGGACTGGTGACCAAGCGCTAAAAACGCAACGCCGCTGCCGCTTTGAAAGAACACTCGGTCGGAGAGACGAAAACACACGACTGTACCGCTCGAGAGTAAACGCCAAAGTTCTTTTCGCTCGCCGCTACTAAGAAAATGAATGACAGGGACAGAAATCCTTATATGTGTTTAACGTGGACACCTGCCGTGAAGGCTCAATTCCACGGTGGTCTTAGCACCGGACTGTAAACAATGCGTCAGTCAACGCCCCACCGGTAACACAATGTTACCGATAGTACCAAATTTATTACTCATGCGTAGGAGCATGAGTCTACCCCTTGGGTGTGGAGCGAGGCCTATCTAACACCTCTTCCGTTCTATCGGTCACGGCACCGGGTTGAAATACACAACTCCACGCCGAGCTAACGCTCTACCTGCGATGTAGGTATTAAACCACAGCCACCACGAAACTCCCCGAAGGGCCGTTCCCAACTAGCCAGCAGAGATGGCCTAAGCCATCTCTTGGGCTAACTGGCTACCCGTGGTACCAGAAAACCTCCGGTCAGGTGTTGTAGCAGATGAGCTACTACCAGTTGGACGTCCTACCGTCCTGGACTGGTGACCAAGCGCTAAAATCGCAACGCCGCTGCCGCACAACGCAACGCCAACGCTGCAAAACGTCCCGGGACAAACACAACATAAAAATGGAACCCATTCACACACCATTCACCATCATTCAACTCGACCACAGAGTTGCCCCATTCGCACACCACACACACAAAATATTACAGCTCTGTAATTCTGAATGCTTCGCGGGCAAAAACATTAACACAATTAGAATGCTCTCTCGATGCTAATACATCCTTCACATCATACACACCATTCACCAACTTCACTCCCATCGCATTCAAATCCCTTATATCGTTATATAAGGGACATTCACACAACACATGCATACTGTCTTCCAGAGGTGCTCCACATGAACACCCCTGGCCCTGGGCCACATCCGGAACTCTCTCATGCAAGGGACGGCACTAGGCACCGCCCCCTCACCCTCACCCTCAGCCACCGAGTCCACACTCACAGGCTTTGGCAACTTAAATAACGCAGACTCACCTCGGTCCTTGTCAATCATCATGTCGCCCAGCGACGAACTGCTGTCGCTGTCGACACCGCTTGGCCGCTTGGTCGCCCTCTTCTTCGGAGGCATCCTGTTGCTGCTGCAACAGCAAGCACACAAACCACTGGCACACCACACTTATAGTTCACCCTATTTGTAGTGAAGACACACACCACGAGTTCACAATATGTGTGTAACGAATACACACACCCAAGTCACAATGTGTGTATCGAAGACACACACCACCAGTTCACCAACGCCACCTAGCGTCAAAATAATTTGCGTAGCTAGCACCACTAGGTTGGGTTACTAGCTAAGCGCACTAATCCCGCCACTGACCGCTAATAGCGCAGCTAGTACCACTGGGTTGGGATACTAGCTAAACGCTATGCTTTTTAAGTTCACCACTGTTGGCGCTGCTGCTCACCACGTGCTCACCACGTGCTTCAAGACAACAACAACCAACCACACACGTGTTATCACTAAGGAAAATGTTTTTCCTTAGTTTCTTCGTGAATAAACGTCCAAAATGGCTAAATAATTAGTCCAAATTTCGCGCACACACTTCACTTCCCGAAACACAGTAATTACACAATTTTCCCGCAGGAAACTACTTCGCAAAAACACTTTGAAATTACACTCGGTCGGAGAGACGAAAACACACGACTGTACCGCTCGAGAGTAGACGCCAAAGTGAGAATGATAGGGACAGAAGGAATCTCGCCAATTCAAGAATTTTTATTATGAATTAGTTTATAAGTCATCTGACTAACTTATGAAACTTATATTGCTTCTCGCCGTTTAGAGTTACTTTTGATTTTTTTGAGAAATGTAATATGAAAAATTTCAATATTTTTTATATTTCAATTATATGTTCTCAGAATGATAGGGACAGAAGGAATCTCGCCAATTCAAGAATTTTTATTATGAATTAGTTTATAAGTCATCTGACTAACTTATGAAACTTATATTGCTTCTCGCCGTTTAGAGTTACTTTTGATTTTATGAGAAATGTAATATAAACTAGCGCACCGGGGTCGCTTCGCTCCCCCGGTTTGCCTGGTCCACCCAGGCAAAATCTGTTAACTTCGGCCAGGCCGAAGTTTACATACCCTACACCCTGCATACAACGTTTATTAAAGGAAAAAGAGTGAATTTCTATCAATAATTAGTGAAAATGCATCATTACACTTCAATGCTATTAACTCCATTGTGCGATTTTCACAACTGTGGCCTCTTTCAAAGAGAAATTATATATTTGAAGCTATTTTCGTATTCCAAACACGATTATACCCTTTTTGTGTCGATTGTCTAATCTATGAATAAGAGTGAAGTTAGGAATCTTATAGGGGCCCATGTTTCTACAAAACGAAGTAGTTCTGGTGTTTGCAGCATTGTGCCATTGCTAATATCTTGAAAGTGCGAATAAAAGCTCAGCAATTTATGGAAGAATAATTGAATCGATGATTTTTTGTGTGCCATAAAATCATAATGTGCCTTTAGTTGCTTTTCCTATTTTAGATGTTCATTTCAATGCAGACAAAATCTGATTCAACAACAGACTTGGGAGGGTAGAAATTTTCAACAATATAAAGTCCAGAAGTACTTGCTGCGCTACTATAAGCAACATATAGTGCCGCGTGATTGATTCCACTTTGAAGATGAACAGCCATTTGGAAATATGTAGCTCCCTGACTTTTGTGGATTGTGATCCCATCAGCAGGGATTGTATTCTCTCAATCGTCACCTGCTCATTACGTTTATATTGAAAAGATATAATCAATTTTTATGGGCGTCCATTGAGGTTCAGTTGGATGTGGTCTCTTTCTTCTTGGATTCACTCCCACCTTTCATCAGCTAATAACATCCATAAAGTAGTTGGATTTCTTGTAGATCTACGATTTTGTATGGAAGGTGCTCGTGTCCTATAAGAGATATTTTCCATTTGATTCTTGGGAACTCTTAGTAGCAATATTTAATCTAATAACTGTCTATATGGTTTACCATATCCAACATTGAGCTGTAGCTTTTGAGCTGTAGCTTGTCAATTTTTAGTATGTAAACTGGTATCGGTGGTACATGATCAGACGCAAAAATTCATCTCTATATATACCATAGTTTATCATATATACCATATTCAACTTTTGCGTTATATGGGAGGGCGATGTTATCCATTTTTGACTTGTAAACTCGTATGAGTGGAACATGACCACACACAAAACTTTATCTCGATATATACCATAGTTCACCAGATATCCCATATAAACCTTTTGCTTTATATGGGAGGTGGGCGTGTCCGATGGGCGATGTTTTCCATTTTTGCCTTTTAAACTCGTATCAGTGGAACATGATTACACACAAAATTTCATCTCGATATATACCATAGTTCACCAGATATCCCATATAAACCTTTTGCTTTATATGGGAGGTGGGCGTGTCCGTTGACCGATTACGTCCATTTTTACATACAAGTAGCTTATTAATATAGAAATACTAAATCCAAAATTTCAAGTCAGTATCTCTTACCGTTTCTTCACAAAATCTATTTCCACAGACAGACACACAGACACACAGACAGACAGACAGACGGACAGACAGACAGACAGACAGACGGACATAGCTAAATCGATTCAGGAGGTGACGCTGATCAAGAATATATATACTTTTCCATACCTACGACCTCTCCTTTAATGCGTTACAAACGGAAGGACAAAATGAATATACCCTTACCCACAGGGTGTAGGGTATATTCATTTTGTCCTTCCGTTTGTAACGCATTAAAGGAGAGGTCGTAGGTATGGAAAAGTATATATATTCTTGATCAGCGTCACCTCCTGAATCGATTTAGCTATGTCCGTCTGTCTGTCTGTCTGTCTGTCCGTCTGTCTGTCTGTCTGTGTGTCTGTGTGTCTGTCTGTGGAAATAGATTTTGTGAAGAAACGGTAAGAGATACTGACTTGAAATTTTGGATTTAGTATTTCTATATTAATAAGCTACTTGTATGTAAAAATGGACGTAATCGGTCAACGGACACGCCCACCTCCCATATAAAGCAAAAGGTTTATATGGGATATCTGGTGAACTATGGTATATATCGAGATGAAATTTTGTGTGTGATCATGTTCCACTGATACGAGTTTAAAAGACAAAAATGGAAAACATCGCCCATCGGACACGCCCACCTCCCATATAAAGCAAAAGGTTTATATGGGATATCTGGTGAACTATGGTATATATCGAGATGAAATTTTGTGTGTAATCATGTTCCACTGATACGAGTTTAAAAGGCAAAAATGGAAAACATCGCCCATCGGACACGCCCACCTCCCATATAAAGCAAAAGGTTTATATGGGATATCTGGTGAACTATGGTATATATCGAGATAAAGTTTTGTGTGTGGTCATGTTCCACTCATACGAGTTTACAAGTCAAAAATGGATAACATCGCCCTCCCATATAACGCAAAAGTTGAATATGGTATATATGATAAACTATGGTATATATAGAGATGAATTTTTGCGTCTGATCATGTACCACCGATACCAGTTTACATACTAAAAATTGACAAGCTACAGCTCAAAAGCTACAGCTCAATGTTGGATATGGTAAACCATATAGACAGTTATTAGATTAAATATTGCTACTAAGAGTTCCCAAGAATCAAATGGAAAATATCTCTTATAGGACACGAGCACCTTCCATACAAAATCGTAGATCTACAAGAAATCCAACTACTTTATGGATGTTATTAGCTGATGAAAGGTGGGAGTGAATCCAAGAAGAAAGAGACCACATCCAACTGAACCTCAATGGACGCCCATAAAAATTGATTATATCTTTTCAATATAAACGTAATGAGCAGGTGACGATTGAGAGAATACAATCCCTGCTGATGGGATCACAATCCACAAAAGTCAGGGAGCTACATATTTCCAAATGGCTGTTCATCTTCAAAGTGGAATCAATCACGCGGCACTATATGTTGCTTATAGTAGCGCAGCAAGTACTTCTGGACTTTATATTGTTGAAAATTTCTACCCTCCCAAGTCTGTTGTTGAATCAGATTTTGTCTGCATTGAAATGAACATCTAAAATAGGAAAAGCAACTAAAGGCACATTATGATTTTATGGCACACAAAAAATCATCGATTCAATTATTCTTCCATAAATTGCTGAGCTTTTATTCGCACTTTCAAGATATTAGCAATGGCACAATGCTGCAAACACCAGAACTACTTCGTTTTGTAGAAACATGGGCCCCTATAAGATTCCTAACTTCACTCTTATTCATAGATTAGACAATCGACACAAAAAGGTTATAATCGTGTTTGGAATACGAAAATAGCTTCAAATATATAATTTCTCTTTGAAAGAGGCCACAGTTGTGAAAATCGCACAATGGAGTTAATAGCATTGAAGTGTAATGATGCATTTTCACTAATTATTGATAGAAATTCACTCTTTTTCCTTTAATAAACGTTGTATGCAGGGTGTAGGGTATGTAAACTTCGGCCTGGCCGAAGTTAACAGATTTTGCCTGGGTGGACCAGGCAAACCGGGGGAGCGAAGCGACCCCGGTGCGCTAGTTTATATTTCAATTATATGTTCTAAGAATGATAGGGACAGAAGGAATCTCGCCAATTCAAGAATTTTTATTATGAATTAGTTTATAAGTCATCTGACTAACTTATGAAACTTATATTGCTTCCCGCCGTTTAGAGTTACTTTTGATTTTTTGAGAAATGTAATATTAAAATTTTCAATATTTTTTATATTTCAATTATATGTTCTAAGAATGATAGGGACAGATATCCGTAGTTTGTTTATCGTGGACACCTGCCGTGTTGGCTTAATTCCACGGTGCTCTTAACACCGGGCTGTAAACCATGCGTCAGCCAGCGCCCTGACGCAAATCAAGCCGTGCCTTGATTTCAATTCGAAGCCAAGTCAACGACAAGGTCTAGGCCAGCGTAAATCGGGCAAGCAGCCGACATCATAAGATGTCCAGCTGGAATGCCCTTGAACGCACAATTTCGACAATGCAGTGCATTAGTGCACTGCACTGCCCTATGGCCAGGTTCCCCGCAGCGACGACAGATATCCTCTTTCATTCGACACTCACTCACTCTGTGGTCGAAGCCCAGACACCGGAAGCAGCCGAGCGTGGGCTCGAAAGATCTCACGCGGAAGGAGAACCACTTGATGTAGCAGCGACCCGTCGACATGAGAGCATCCGTGATCTCCACAGTGCCCTCGATGATGACATTCACCACCACACCAGCAGCCCTTTTCTCCCACGGGGAAGTCACGAGCTTCACGTTCTTCTTGAAGGCGTCCAGAGTCATCTTCTCCTTCAGGTTCATCTCATAGAGATCAGCCATGAACTGTTCAGGACTGATCTCAGAGTGAACCCTCTGGATGACAACTCTGGAGCCTACCTTCCTACTTTCGCTCACTTCCAACCCCAATTCCCCAAACCGGACGTTTGCAGCAATTTTGTTGCGCTCCGGCACAGACGGGGTGCGAATCACCGCGCCACCCGCCCGAATGGTCTTCACCTCGTGAACCCGCACCCCCAAGGTGGGTCCGATGTCCTTCACGACCTTCTTAATAATGTCGTCAGTAGACTCAGCTTTTTTGCTGCGCACTACCAACGACCAGGTCTCCACAGGTTTCGCCTGCTTCGTCGGGGGTACCACCTTGGGGTTGCTGCTCACTCCAGCTGCGACAGGATAACTCTTCCTCTCCTTCAGCTGCCCACGGAGATTCTCGTTTTCGAGCATCAGCCCGATTACGAGTTTCTCGTACATCGCCCTTATTGCCAGCACCCGGTGCATGGCTCCAGGCTGCTTCTCGGCCAGTTCACAGAGCTCATTCGACACGCTCATGAGCTCGTCCAGCGGCGACTTGCCCTCTGGTGGAAGAGGGACGGCACTAGACACCGTCCCCTCACCCTCAGCCACCGAGTCCACACTCACAGGCTTTGGCAACTTAAATAACGCAGACTCACCTCGGTCCTTGTCAATCATCATGTCGCCCAGCGACGAACTGCTGTCGCTGTCGACACCGCTTGGCCGCTTGGTCGCCCTCTTAATCGGAGGCATCCTGTTGCTGCTGCAACAGCAAGCACACAAACCACTGGCACACCACACTTATAGTTCACCCTGTGTGTAGTGAAGACACACACCACGAGTTCACAATATGTGTGTAACGAATACACACACCCAAGTCACAATGTGTGTATCGAAGACACACACCACCAGTTCACCAACGCCACCTAGCGTCAAAATAATTTGCATAGCTAGCACCACTAGGTTGGGTTACTAGCTAAGCGCACTAGTCCCGCCACTGACCGCTAATAGCGCAGCTAGCACCACTGGGTTGGGATACTAGCTAAACGCTATGCTTTTTAAGTTCACCACTGTTGGCGCTGCTGCTCACCACGTGCTCACCACGTGCTTCAAGACAACAACAACCAACCACACACGTGTTATCACTAAGGAAAATGTTTTTCCTTTGTTTCTTCGTGAAGAAACGTCCAAAATGGCTAAATAATTAGTCCAAATTTCGCGCACACACTTCACTTCCCGATACACAGAAATTACACAATTTTCCCGCAGGAAAATACTTCGCAAAAACACTTTGAAATTACACTCGGTCGGAGAGACGAAAACACACGACTGTACCGCTCGAGAGTAGACGCCAAAGTGAGAATGATAGGGACAGAAATCCTTATATGTGTTTAACGTGGACACCTGCCGTGAAGGCTCAATTCCACGGTGGTCTTAGCACCGGACTGTAAACAATGCGTCAGTCAACGCCCCACCGGTAACACAATGTTACCGATAGTACCAAATTTATTACTCATGCGTAGGAGCATGAGTCTACCCCTTGGGTGTGGAGCGAGGCCTATCTAACACCTCTTCCGTTCTATCGGTCACGGCACCGGGTTGAAATACACAACTCCACGCCGAGCTAACACTCTACCTGCGATGTAGGTATTAAACCACAGCCACCACGAAACTCCCCGAAGGGCCGTTCCCAACTAGCCAGCAGAGATGGCCTAAGCCATCTCTTGGGCTAACTGGCTACCCGTGGTACCAGAAAACCTCCGGTCAGGTGTTGTAGCAGATGAGCTACTACCAGTTGGACGTCCTACCGTCCTGGACTGGTGACCAAGCGCTAAAAACGCAACGCCGCTGCCGCACAACGCAACGCCAACGCTGCAAAACGTCCCGGGACAAACACAACATAAAAATGGAACCCATTCACACACCATTCACCATCATTCAACTCGACCACACACCAAACACACAAAATATTACAGCTGTAGTCGACGTCTTCTGAATGCTTCGCGGGCAAAAACATTAACACAATTAAAATGCTCTCTCGATGTTAATACATCCTTCACATCATACACACCATTCACCAACTTCACTCCCATCGCATTCAAATCCCTTATATCGTTATATAAAGGACATTCACACAACACATACATACTGTCTTCCAGAGGTGCTCCACATAAACACCCCTGGCCCTGGGCCACATCCGGAACTCTCTCATGCAAAAATGCATTAGGAGAGCCATGTCCAGTGAGCAGAAAACCCAGACTAAGGCCGAAACCAAAATCCGGATTGTTCTCTACAAACCGGACATCCCGAATGAAGCCGTAGGTAACCCTCCCATTAACCGACTCGTGCCATCGAGATTGCCATTTACGCAACACAAGGTCTTTCAACGCTCTTCTACGTTGACTTTCACTCATGCCGTCTATGTCAACACTCTGCAACCAGTCATTCAGCGGAGGCAGCCCCCTTCGAAGTCCAAAAGCAATACTGACTCTTATTACTTCCAGATCCAAAGGTGGCATTCCCATCAGAACCTGTAATGCATCAGTCGACACAGTCCGACACACAGGCATACATGCTAACAACATAACTCTTTGACATGACAATATTCTAGCTTTACCTGGGTTTTTTACTACATGCGCCCCATATGTTGCACAGGCAACAAATAGACCGCAATATATGGTACGGACGGCACGTCTACCCAGGCCCCATTCACTCCTGAGCACTCGACGCACTTGCACTGCCACAGACAATAGACGCTTCCTGAGCCACACGACGTGAGGCAAGAACCCCATCCTTTCCCTCATGGAAATTCCGAGATATCTCACCTCGGTCGCATACCTCAAGGAAACGCCATTCAATCTGACACATGGAGGGCGGGCCAAAGACAATGTGCCTTTGAGCAACATCATCTCTGACTTCTCCAGTTTGCAAGGCATAATTGGCACCTCTTTCAATCTCCGCACGAGATTGGCCCTGAATAATAACGAGCAGGTCATCGGCGTAGGCACAACATTCATAATTATGCTCGAGTTGCCTTAACAGAGGATCCATCATAATGTTCCAAATATATGGACCACATATGGACCCCTGTGGACAACCACGAGCCACATCCACCCACACATTCTCCCACTTACCCACAACACCCGACATCCTGACAGCCGATGCCATTCAATCTCTCAAGAACACTCTCCCACTTAAGATAATCAAACGCTCCTTTGAAGTCTACAAAAATCCCCAGTACATATTTAGATGTACTCTGATTCACACAATTTTGAACAAATGTCCAAGCATCCACAGTGCTAAGTCCAGGCTTAAATCCAAATTGTCTAGCACTCATTTCTTCATTCATACTGTCATGTACCCTTTCAATCATCAATCTCGCCAGTACTTTTCCAAGCACCGGAAGAAGACTGATTCCGCGATAAGACCGAGGATTGCTCCTGATCTTATCGGGCGATTTCAAGAGTACAATGACTCTGGCACACTTCCACTTAGAGGGAAAATGTCCCTCTAGCAGACATCTATTAAACAAAGCCTCAAGGTACTCAGGTATAACTTTCCAGATGGCCTTGACCATCTCTCCAGTCATACCATCCATACCCGGAGACTTTCTGGATATAAGTCTGGACACAGCATAATCTACTTCACCCGCTCCCAGCTCAGGCGGGGGGGCTGTCTCATGCACATTGTGTATGATGTGAAGGATGTATTAGCATCGAGAGAGCATTTTAATTGTGTTAATGTTTTTGCCCGCGAAGCATTCAGAAGACGTCGACTACAGCTGTAATATTTTGTGTGTGTGGTGTGCGAATGGGGCAACTCTGTGGTCGAGTTGAATGATGGTAAATGGTGTGTGAATGGGTTCCATTTTTATGTTGTGTTTGTCCCGGGACGTTTTGCAGCGTTGGCGTTGCGTTGTGCGGCAGCGGCGTTGCGTTTTTAGCGCTTGGTCACCAGTCCAGGACGGTAGGACGTCCAACTGGTAGTAGCTCATCTGCTACAACACCTGACCGGAGGTTTTCTGGTACCACGGGTAGCCAGTTAGCCCAAGAGATGGCTTAGGCCATCTCTGCTGGCTAGTTGGGAACGGCCCTTCGGGGAGTTTCGTGGTGGCTGTGGTTTAATACCTACATCGCAGGTAGAGTGTTAGCTCGGCGTGGAGTTGTGTATTTCAACCCGGTGCCGTGACCGATAGAACGGAAGAGGTGTTAGATAGGCCTCGCTCCACACCCAAGGGGTAGATTCATGCTCCTACGCATGAGTAATAAATTTGGTACTATCGGTAACATTGTGTTACCGGTGGGGCGTTGACTGACGCATTGTTTACAGTCCGGTGCTAAGAC